>JAOEHY010012891.1:8133-54838 GCA_025447955.1 Psilopsiagon aurifrons
GTCCTTTTTATGTTGAGGACACCAGAACTGCACACAATACTCCAAGTGAGGTCTCACAAGAGCAGAGTAGAGGAGCAAGGAACATTTCTGTGTTCTTTCCTTTGGCAGAGGTAGCAGTTTGGGAATGAGGGAGCTGTGTTTGAGTACCTTGTCTTGTAAGACTATTGGAGTTGTGGCTGCGGTGACAGACTAGGCTTAGAATTTATTTCAGCTGATACAGATTCATAGAACTGGGCTGGAAAAGGCCTCTAAGATCATCAAGTCCAACCTATGCACCAGGGCTGCCAAGTCCACCACTAAACCAGTGCCTCATCTACACGTTTTTTGAACACTTCCATGGATGGTGATTCTACTACTTACCTGGGAGGGAAGCTTGCTCCAGGGAAGTGGTGGAATCACTGTCCCTGGATGTGTTGGACTGTGGTTTGAAGAAAGCCCATCTATGTGTCACAGATGGACTTGGCTCCCCATTTAAGGAGTGAGGAGGTCAATAGGTCCCTAACATGTCACTTTTTTTTCAGGCACCCAAACAAAGCTTGGCATACTTAACTACACATCCTACAAGATCCTTCTGACCTAGCACGTAGCTAGGTTTTGATCCAAAGCAAAGAAAGTTTTAACTTTTAAGCACAAACTTTGTCCTTGTCCTGTGTGATGCTGTAATAATGCTGAGTTTTTGAGAAGACTTCCCCAAATAACATATACACCGGCCTTTTCTGCTTTCCACTTCCTGGGACCTGACATATTTTTTATGCATTACCTCATGGAGTTGTTTTAAAACAATAATAAATGTGGTATGTCTCCTGTCTGGTCTCAGGTTTTCCACTTTATTCATTATTGAGGCTTCTTTATATGTTTTAAAGTTGCTGAAAGATGCTGCAGTCCCCTTAATAAAATATTGCCATGAAAAAGTCACAAACCAGTAGGATTGAATGTGATGATAATAACAGTAATGGTTTAGTAATAGCCATAAAAGAATAGTAAGCAAATGTGAAAGTACAAGTAGTGGTTGTAAGAACTGTACTGTATTTCCCACAAGGATGTATTCAGTCTATGAGTGGCCTTAAGCTGTTAAAACACACTAGGCCACAATTTCAGTTGCTCCCAATTGGGCAGACAATTAGCTCTCACTGGCTGCTGTTTGACACTGGCTTGAAGCTAAGAAGACAGATACTCTGGAGTAGCAGATCAGCCCAAATCTGCCATTCTTAGTATCTGCTACAGCTGGGTCCAGGGTTCTCATCTCTGAGCTGCTCTCCCCCAAGAGTATTTGTTCTCCACAGGGTATGTGCAGCCCTGGTGCAACCAGTCCTTGGTTCTGAGTATGAGAATGAGTGTATATACCTAACATTACACTGTCAGATGAGAAGATGAGAGGAATTGCTTTCCATTACCAGCTGAGGTATTAGTGTTGAACCTCATCAACCCCTTGATGCAAATCACAGCACTAGGTAGTGTTTCCTTTCTGTTAAGCCCAATGTCCAAAGAATTTGAAGTGCTTTATACCATGATGCATGGTATACCAGCTCCATACATCCTTAGCATGTACGTGTCCTGTGCAGGAATAAACAAGATTTTACATGAATCACAGACAAATACAGGGACTAGGGTCCAAGATGTCGAAACGTTATTTTCCATAAAGCCCCATACTCTCCCCTAAGCATGCAGCATTTGAGTTTGGGTATCACAGCCTCCAAACTTTGCCTTTCATCCGGCACAGTTCTTTTTAAGTTCTGCCAGCCTTGGTGCAGGAGCTGTAGCTCAACTGCTGTTTCTGATTTTAACGTATTATACTCTTCTTCATTAGAAACTCTAGGCACATTGCTGCATTGGCTGCAGCTGGATGATGTTTGTCTTACACTTCTGCTCCTCCATGTTGCAGATGCACTTCTGTACGCTACGACACAGACTTGCCAGCTACCAGTCTCATCATCACCTTCCACAATGAGGCACGCTCTACCTTGCTCCGCACAGTGAAGAGGTGAGTTCAGCAAGGATGCTGAGGACAGATGATGGTGCCTGGAAGGGCACTGGTGGAGCGCTAGGCATTTTGCAGCAGTTAGCCAAGCAGGGTGGCTGCAGCTCCCCAAGTGCATGTGGTCTGCCTTAGAGTTGGCCCACTAGGACAGATCAGGGACTTGGATTGGCACTGTGAGTGTGCCTTCAAAGACAGGATAGCTGCAGTTAGCCACTGCATAGCCTCTGTGGGAAGAATCGTTGGCAGCAGAAAAGGGGCTGCTGGGCCTGCATCCACAGGTGGGAATAGGGCTTGGTTTGGAAGAGTTAGGGGGAACCAAAGGGGACACAGTGTGTTGTTAGATGTAGCTGGAGAATGGGGCTTGGGAGGGAGTGTGTTCCATAAATGGGAATAAGAGGTCTGCTCCCTGTTAGGGCACATGTTGCAGGAGCTGAGAATGGCTCATTGAGGGCAGCGGCACAGCTCACAAGTCTTTCAAGCAGAAGGTGATGAATTTCGAGTCTCATGGAGACTGAGCCCTTGTTGTCTGAGCAATTGCCGCCAAACAGTTGCTGCACCTCATGGCCCACCAGATGCTCCCTGGGCTTTGCATGCAGGCTTTGCTGAACCTGCAAGACACTTGCTATCTTATACCAGTGTCTCCTCGTATCTGAGCACCAGCTGTGGGAGAATCTAACCAAGTAAATAGGTGGCAGAGGACCTGTCAGCATCCCCAAGTATACAGAAACATGCAGTTGTCTGTACTACAAAGCAATGTCCCAGCTCCTTCACCCTCCCCCACTTCTATCACCCCCGCGGAACCTATGAAGGTTCTTTTCATTTTAGTTTTTACACACAAAAATGGCATCTGCCCTCTCTGACTTTTCAAGTCATTCTCAGAGGGTCTCTGAGGCCTGTAAGAGGGTCCAGAACAGCCTGTGGAGGCTGAAGGAAGAGTGAATTTTCCGGTTAGAAGGTTGAGCTGATGGTATCACTAGCAAATGCATTATTCATCATCACCACTTCTTCCCCTGACAGATCCTGTGGGTTTAGAGAAATGTGCTTCGTGAATAAATAACAGGTTTTTTCAAGTTGGCCTTATGGCTAGAAGGCTGGGTTTCTGTCTGCCAGATTTGGTGCTGCTGTGCTTCCAGAGAGCTCTATATATTGAATTAACACATTTTGCCGTTTTACTCCTATCATTTCCTTTTCATTTGAACCGTAAAATGAGTTCTACAGAGCCAATGTTCAGTAAATGAGCAGACTTGTTTGGAACCCCAGTGCTGCTAGGGCAACGGGAGGAGATTTCTGCCAATGACAGAAAAGGTCAGACAGTAAATGGTTAGGTGTTCAGAAACCATTGTAGTAGGATCCTTAAGAAAATCTCAAGACACCCAATCAAATAGTCAGATGCCGTGGTAGTTGGTGAGAGATGATATTCAGAGCAGCAGTGATATATATAGAGAGAGACTGATATCCAAATCCTATGGAGGTGAGGTGTGCTAATGAGCAGATGAGTGTTGCTGATGTGTTATGATATTGCTTGCTCAAAGCAAGGTTGACTAGAGTAGGTTGCCTTTGCCTATGCCTGATCAGTTTTTAGTATTTGCAAGAATGGAGACTCTTCAGTCTCTCTGAGCATTCTCTTCTCAAGGCTAAACAACCCCATTTCTTTCAGCCTCACCTGATACATCTGGTGCTCCAGATCCTTGTCTTAGTGGTCGTTCACTGGACCTGCTCCAGCATGTTCACTTTTTCTTGTCCTGGGAAGCCCCAGATGGACACAGCTCTCAAGATATAGTGTTACCAGTCTCTCAGATGTGCTCTCCTGCAACTCAGAGCCCCAAAAAAAGACCTTGAAAAATGGATGACCCATCTTTTCAAATTGGTCTCTGCAGTCCTTCTGCTACTGGAGGAGTGCTGTTGGGAGGAACTGGCTGCACTCTGCTGTGAATGGTGGGGTGGATGGCACTTCCTCCCAGACCTCTGGTTATAGCTGAAGTCTTCATTACCAGGTAGTTTATAGCCAGTGCATGTGATTGATTTACTCCTTGCTTACATCAAATGTCAGAAGTTTCTATGATTTATCCCTGCCGGACAAGGGATCCCAAAGTCTGAATTCTTCTTGGGCTCTAGAGTATTTCCAGTGTCACACAACCAAGCCTCAGCTAGCAGCCTTGTCTTTGAGGCATGGGTGGTTTGACAACCATGCACAGAGGTGAAGGCTCAGGTCATGGCTGCAGTGATAGAAGAGGCATAAAGCTAAGTCTCCCTTGTATGTTGACACTGATGGTACAGAGGGAGCTGAAGATTTCGCAGTGCTCTTCAAGACCTCTTCTGTAACCTGAGAGTCCTGTCTTTCAATAAAAAACATTTGAATGCCAGGCTGAGTTACTGCTGTGTATGTAATTATTGCTCAATTCACATACACAGACAATGCGCCAAATACTGTGTAATTAGTTTGCAGCACTTTGGGATAAGTCAGCTATCAAAGGGACTGTTCTGTTCTATTTGGTTTTATGACCTGGCTGTGTGTCTGCAGAGAACCACAGTGATATTAAGCAGCAGGAGGCATAAAATCACACTGCCTTCTTACCTGCTGACTAGTCAGGCTTGCAGCTAGTCATTATTGCTATATCCATAAGAGGTTTCTTAAGCCAGGTAGAGCACAATTATTTAGATAATTAGAATTAAACATTTGAGATGCACCTGGTGAAAGTTAAATGTGATTCCGCTGTTGTTCTGGGCCTCTTCCCAAGTTTGGTTATCCTAATTATGCTAAGGGAATGCTTTAAGAAGTGGGGGTGGAAGAGGCAAACTGATGGAAATGAGCAGCACTAAGAGCAAAATATTTTATGGCTGAAAACCTTTAAGAGGCCCAGTCTTTAGAGGTGAGTAGAATATGTACTACCAGTTGAAGTTTTCATACCTGAGATCTTTGCAAGCCTGGCTGTTGAGTGCCTAAAGCTGGGTGTTCAAACATCATCTCTAAAATGTTGGGAATGTCTTGGAAGAAATATATGAAAAGTGTACGGGGATTGAACTGATGTAAAATTAAAACCCAAAGAGCCTATATGTGCTCCCCTGAGTCAGATACTGTCTTACTGTGTTATTCTGACAGCTCTGCAAGGTAACTCAGCTAAGTGGCAATGCTCATCTTGGGAAGTGACTCAGGGATGAGACTCCTGCATTACTGTTCATTTCAGTGTGATCTAAACATAGCAGCTGTAGGGGGCAGACCCTGATCTGCAGACCCTTCTTGCTAACCCCCACCTGCAGGTATGCACACAAGGGCTCACATAAGCACCTCTGGCAGCTCAGCAGTTGCCAAGCTCTCCCTTCTGACCCTGGGAGCTCTGCTGCTGGTTGGAAGCAATAGGAGTGACGTGCTGCTGTTGCCACTTGAGGATGGGAGAGATGTTTGTGTATGAGGGAGAGGGTAGTGACTTATAGAGGAAATATACAAAATAGAGTAGTGACTCTGTGGAGAAATAACTTCTTCTTCCAGCACCCTGTCGCTTGTCCCTCCTGGTCTCCAGAGGCAGCATGTGCTGCGTGCCTGCCTGCTGCTGTGGGATCCAGCCATCTTCCTCCTTTGCCCTAGGCAAGGGCATCAGGACCTGCAGCCCAGCCTGAAAGCTGCCGGAAGGACCAGGCCAGCACACCAATAGGCCATGCTGCCCCAGAGCCTACGGCTCCATGCAGGGAGTCTTTCAGACTATTCATTTGTTTTCAGCGTAGTAAGGGGCAACTGATTAAATATATCCAGCAAGAGAATAAAAGGGGGAGTAGGGAAAAAACAAAAGGGAATGGGCTATCCACCAGAAACTGTGAATATGCCAGTTCAAATGGCTCGTTGCTGGCATCTTTGTCCTGCAGGAGATGTGTGTCAGTCAAGAGCTGCTTGCCTGCATGATATCTTTTCCTTGGCAGGACATATCTGTCACTCTTAAACCAGTTGTTTGCTTGGCATCCTGCTCTCCTTCAGAAATAACTGTCACTCAAAAGGCATTTTGTGTGATTGGTGTCAGTGTCTGATTAGCTATTAGGCAATACAATCACTTCTGCTGCAGTGACTGTTGTTGCAAAAGGGAAAATCAACTGCTTTATTGTATGATCCCTTTCTTTCTCTTTATTTTTGATTTCAGTGAGTATTGCAGGGTCTGTTTGGTTTTGGTGCAAATGTGAAGGTGAATAATTAGTCTTTAGGTCAACGGACTTGAACAGCTGTCAGTGCCTATGCAGACAGCCATACAAATTCTGATTGAAAGGATGCTGTCATAATGCTAGAGCATTTGGTATGGCAACTCATTGCAATCACAATTTAAATAATGGCAAAATAGGAGATTATTTTAGAGCAATGGAAAAAAAGTTGCTTCTCTGCTAACATCGGAATAAAGGAGATTATCTGTGACCTGATGAGGAATGGACATACCAGCAAAGGAAAGAAACTCATTGGCAATACTGACATGTTGTCATGCAGCAGCTTAAGGACACCGATACTGTGAGAAAAGGCAAAGGAAGTAGAGAATCCATGAGATGAGGGGGGAACAATATGAATTTCTGCTGTAAAAGGCAATCGTCATTTGGACTTTGGAATTCTAATACCATTCTGTGCCTAATAGTAATAGATTGTCATGCCAGTCTCTGCATCTCACTGAAGTGAAATACTGGTATTACTATGTTCCTTATTAAAAAGACAAGCAAGATAAAGTACAAAGAAGATTAAGTACCTTTCCTAAGGATCCACAGGAAATTATTGCAGAGCTGAGGGAGCAACTGGGCATTGAACAACTAGCTGTGAACTCTTTGAGGAGTGTTTACTCTCTACTGGGGACTTGGTGACAGGTGAGGAAGAGAGAATGAAGTGTTTGCTTTCTTTTCTTCCTTGGTTATTTTGGGTTGGAAGACCTGAAACTTGTGGAGAGAATGTGAGCATTGCCAATAGTCAAGCTAGTGGGAGAAGGTGTAGAATACTGTTTTACAGCTGTTATACTGCAGGATGCAGCCTGTCTGCATTGGTTACGTTTTGCATTGAGTTTGCACAGACAAGAATTTCAGTGCAGGCCAACCTTGTCTGTAAAATATGCAGATGATGCTATGCTCGGAGAAGCTGCAGTTATACCTGCAAAGAAGGCAGCACCCCACCATGCTGGAAGAACCAGAAAGGTATGAGCCAAGAGAAGCAAATGAGGTTCAGCTTTGAAAAATGCAGGCTCAGTCATCTGTGGACATACAAGCCCAAAACACAAATACTCTCAGAGATGTATGAAGCAGCAAAAATCTGCAATAGAGTGGGATGTGATACTGAGCAGTCAGGATTTTGCTGTATGAGACAGCAGAAAACTCATCCAAACTGAAGAAACTTTGGCTCTGTATGCAAAGCTATCAATGATGCATCTTAGCAAGATGGTAATTTATTTCTTGACAGCTCCATTCCTGTGAGTATGGGATTACTGGTTTTGTCTGCTTCCTGTGGAAAACAAAAAATGAAAAAAACCAACAATTTTTCTCTAGAATTGCTCAAAATCACAAGAGCAGGTGCCACTGAAATGAGGTGGGATGCTAGAACTAGGAGGACCATGTTTACCTCTGTTTTCATCTTAAAGTTTGAATAGCTGTTGCCTTGGGGTGCCTAAGTGTTACTGAGCAGTCCTGTTGAAGGCAATGAGGACTTGCCTGTGCATAGAGGCATTGGAGGAGTCTTGAATGGGAATATGCTGTGTGACTGTAGTAAAGCCAGGGGACAGGCTTGAAGAAAGTAATGGAAAATTAGTTCAAGCATTTTAAAGGAATGAGAGGTACAAAAAGATCAAAATCGAACCACTCTTACTCCAGGGTACCAGAGTGTGTTAAGTTCTGAGGATGTGACCAGCTTTGCACCGAGCCTGGCAGGTGAGAGATGTATCAGTCCTACAGTGTTAATATGGCAGCTCACAAAGATTGTGTTTTTCCTCCCTGGGTCCTGCAGCGTCCTGAACCGCACCCCTCCCAGCCTCATCCAGGAGATCATTTTGGTAGATGACTTCAGCTCGGATCGTAAGTATGGACCTATTTCTCTTGCACTTATTTCTTACCTTCTGTTTTTCATCTTTTTGGTTGCTCTGTTCAGTCCCTCTCCTACACAGAGATCCTCTCTTGTCTGTATGCAAGAGAAAAAGAGCAGGAAGTTTTTCTGGGTTTAGTTTACATCCATGCATGGCAGAGGCCAGAGCTTCTTCACCTTTTTGTCTCTCCATTGGGTCTTTCCTTTCTGTCAGCTTGGCAGTTTTTTTGCCAGAGATCTCTGTGTAGTCTCAATATGCATCATTCTGTGAGCTGTTTAGTGCAGATATGTATATAGCAATGGTGCACATGAGCAGAGTGGGTAATTACAAACCAAGAGGGAGCAAGAAGATGCAATGGAGCCTACAGAAAATTGCTGCCTGTGGTTCTGCAGGCAAACTGGGGTGAGACTTCCTGCCTCTGAGATACCAGTGTTCCTGCGGGAGGCCATGGAAGTGTTAATGCTTTTGACAGCACCATACCTTCTCCTGCAGCTTGGCACAGGGATGGAGTGTCATCTGCATGAGTCCCACCAGACCTGCAGACTGGAGGCTATGGACTCTTTCCATCTGTACAGTTGCTCTTGCTGCTGGCTGTTGTGTAGTAGTGGTGAGGTGGTGGGGACAGAAGACTTCTTGCTTCTATCATGATATGCGCTAGATTCAAGGACAATCTAGTTGTGTGCCACTTATAATAATTGATAATTACTCCTTCAGAACACTTTACAGATAGCTGAGAATGCCCACCTTGACCTGCTGAGGTAAGGAAGTATTGCTCTTACTAAATGCTTATGTAGCTTTGGCAAATAAAAAATAAATAAAACCTAAAGTGGATGCTGACATTAGGGATTTAAGTTTCTGAGGGCTTGGAAGTGTGATTTGGATAATGGCTGAGCTGTGCCCAGCTGTTGGAGTTGGGTGTTCCTGAGCACTTCCAACAAATAACCATAAGAGTTCCACATTCAGCACTTAAAAACTCAGTTCTCAATGGCCAGAGGTTCCAGATCAACACTGATGGATTTTTGGTACCAGAAACTCCGATTTAGGCTCGTAGGAAAATAGAAAGATTTTCAAAAAGCTCCATCACATGACAACTGTCATTTTTTCACTGGCAGATGGATATTTGTGGATGCAGCTACTTCTCTGAGGTACCCGCATGGGAGCACTTTAGAACATATTTGAGGTCTGACACTTTGCTTTAATATCCATCTCAGTCTCTCCAAAGATACAGAGAGTCTCTCAGCTCTGGCAAGTAGTTACAGTTAGAATGATGTGCTCCATTAGAGTCATTCACCAGTTAGAGGTGAATGACTTAATATAGATTCTCTTACCTGAAGTTGTGACTTGGCCAAGATGCCAAGATGCCCTCCCTTGTAGCAGCTGTCCAGCAAAATCTTCATGCTCTGTAATTAAGAGTCCCTTCCTCTTCACTTGGATGATGCAGCAGCTGCCAAGGTGCCACAAAGAACAGTATTTCAGATTGCACATATCCTTGAGAATGGAAATACTTGTGCAGGAACATGCCAAGAGATGCAATTTGGGTAATAGCCTTTGCATTCTCCCCAGAGCACTCAGTCTGCAGGAGAATGACAGTGGGAAAGGGGGATAGAGAGATATGAAAGGAACATGGAATAAATATGAAAGCTGTGGTGAACTTGGTGGAGCAGGGAAAAGGAGCAAGTTAGAAATTGTTATTCCTATGACCTCTGCTAGGGCAGAGAGAGAGGATATTAGAGAACTAAAGACTCAGTGCTCATTGGTAAGCTGGGTCAGAGCCAGGAGCTGTTCCTTCCCGTCATCTTTCCTGGGCAATATAAATGTGGGATGCCACAAGCTGCCAGCACAGCCCTCAGTTAGGCATCCATGTGTTAAAGTAATGGTGTCTCCAAGGAAGTGGGTCACTTCCCTGTGGTCTTTATCAAATAAATTCAAGCAGAAACTGCCCCCAGAATAAATGGTGGGAAATGCCCCGATGAGCTGCTGAAGGTAGAGAGCTGATGAGATAACTTGATATGACAGGACATTCTTTTACTTAGCACTTTGGTGATTTGCAGCCCCGGCTCCCTGCAGTCCCTCTGCTTTATCAGTGCTTGGTGCCACATTGCCAGCACATGTCCCATTGCTCTTGTGAAATGCTGAGTGCAGGAGGGCAAAGGCCTGGCTGCTCAGAGTGTCTCGAAACACAGGCTCAGCTGTCCGAGGAGGGCAGCAAGCAAGCAGTGCTCTTCTGTGTGCTCTTTAGACAACAGGATTAAGGCCATCAGACTGATTAATGTGATGTTAAGTGAAAGCAGAATTTCCCCTCCTGTGGAGAAGCAGGAGAACAGTTAATTTGAGCTCTCTGTTGAAGCCAAAGAATTCATGCATGTGTGCCAAATGTGGGTTTTTTTGCCTTTCCTAAGCTGAGGACTGCCAGCTCCTTACCAAGATCCCAAAGGTCAAGTGTCTACGCAACACCCGGCGAGAAGGTGAGTGTGGAAAGCTTCGTAGGTACAAAGATTTTACAGGTTTTCCCACATGGCCCTGTTTGCTTTCCAGCTGCTTACATGTTGTTTCTTATAGTTACAGCTTGTTTTCTTCAGTATAAGGATCTGTTATCCTAGTTTGGAGGCTCTGGAGGGAGAATCTGGCTTATCAGCTCTCAGGCTTCAGGGCTGTCATTTCATACTTCAAGTAATAAGAAGTGGTGTCCAGAGGCCATGGCTAGAACAACAATTACATTTTCAGATCTTAATTAATTTAGATGCAGATATAAATCCTGTCCTTTCAAACTTAGAGTTTAACAAGCCACCTAGGAGATGTGGGAAAAGGAAAAACTATCATATATGTATCATGAAGCGATAAGGTTATGGAAAGTTATTTCTCCTGTATTGCCTATGTGCATAATTGATATCTCTGACTTTCTGAGCTGCTCGTTAGTTTGACTCACATGTGCTGACTTACGTCTAAAATTGTTGGTGCACAGCAGGCCTGGAGCAAGGATCTGGAAGGGGAGACAGGAATCACTGTTTAGTTCACAAAGAACATCTCAGGTAGTGGGATGGCCTATTAGAAAGTAAGGAGACATCTGAGAGCCAAGTTGATGTCTCTAACCACAGGGCAGAATAAAGGACAAACGGGAATAAAGCAGGTAAGCAGCAAGAAAGGCAACAGAGTAGAGCTTGGTCCTACAGTAGTGGTGAGAGAAACAGCAGAGTGCTGTAATGGGAGAGACACTGAGCAGGCAGCAACAAGGTACCTGTGGGAAGGACTGGAAGAGGGTTATCGTCACAGCAGGAACCAGATGGAAGCTCAGTGGCATGAACAGAAATGACAGGCGAAGTCATTCTTAGTGTGCTGCTCTTCCCCTGTGATGACCGCACACAATATTTTTTCAGAAGGATGCTCAGCTGTTTCCCTTCCTAACCTTCCTGCTCCTCTGTGTCCTTTCCTTACTTGTAGGGCTGATTCGTTCTCGTGTGCGAGGAGCTGAAGTGGCTACTGCTGACATCCTCACCTTCTTGGACAGTCACTGCGAAGTCAACAGTGAGTGGCTGCAGCCAATGCTTCAAAGAGTAAAAGAGGTGAGCACCATGTCCCTTCCTGGGATGATTGGAGCTGGCTTGCCTTGTGCTGGTGGATCCTCTGCCCTCACATGCCACCAGCAGTACTGGTGAAGAGAAAGCTTGCCCAGATACACCTCAGGCAGGCTGTTACAGAGTAAGATACAGCCTGAGCTAGATGGGCAAGAGATCCTGGGTGGGCTTCTATATTCCTCTACCAATGTGGCAGGGCAGGAGGTGCAGGGTGATGGAATGCAATGGTGAATGCTTGAACCACTGCCGTGCACCAGGAGGAGACATGAGGTACTGTGCTTCCCAGTCCTGTTAATTGCACGTAGGATAACCACTTTGGCAGCACACACTGCGCAACTTTTCCATGGTTGCCATCTCCCCTCTTGCTGCTGAACCTTCCCCTCTGCCTTGTCACTGCCAAAATCTTTCTTCCGTTAATGCTTCCACTGAGCTGCCAACACATCCCACCTGCATATAGGCAGCTTCCTAGAACAGAGGAGCTGCCTGTGAGTGCAGGGATGTCCCTTTGGTGGTTCACTTGGCAAAGAATTGATGTGAGGCTGGAAGACTGAAAAGGAGACAGGAATATCAGCAGCTGCCACCCTGACAGCACTGAGGGCTGGAGAGGCAGGCATACGGTTCTGCAAACTGGGGAGAGTTGATGGGAGAAGTCACAGCCATACTTTCAAGTGGCTGGGATTTGTCTCCTCCTCTGAAAGGAAGATGCCATGGATTAATGTGCCCCAGGAGAAGGGGTGGAGGCTTTAGCACCTTGTATTCATGTCTGATTGGTGTAATATGAAGGAGTGGAAGAAGGTGAAACTTCAAGATTGACAACTTAAAAGCTTCTGCTTCTTAATCCTGCTCAATAAATCCTCCATGTCAGAAGCCCATTAATGTTTACTTTACTACTGCTCTTCAAGTCAAGCTGCAGAAACAGCAGCATAGGGGTCCCTAAGCAGAAAGGACCTCTCTAGTTTCTTCAGGGAAGGATCTGAGATGCAAAAGCTTGGGTGATAACTCCAGTATTATTTAATGAGTAGATTTCAGGACAGCCTGGTTTTGACCTACTTCCTATATTTCTGCCATGCATCTTAATTCAGCTTTCAGTCTTGCCCTAGTGACCCCTTGAGTCAGCTGGTTGGATCAGTGGCTGGAGCACCAAGTGGGTGCTGGGGGGCTCAGGCTGGGCAGACATACTCCAGCTGTACAACCATCCCAGCATAGAGGGGAATAAGCTGTGACCTAGGATGTGCCGTCCTGGCCAAATGTGCTACAGCAGGAGGAGCAAAAGCAAAACTGTAAATTTCTGTACCCTTAATGGCAATAAAGTATTCCCAATATCTTAATATTATAATGACTTTTTCAATGTGCACTAAGATTCATATGTATGGGGTCTTGATTCGTAGTACTTGTTAAGAAGATGCTTTATTAGGGGGTTAATAATTTCGAGGCTGATTATAATTTTATTATCATTATAATAATTTATTAACGTTTATTTATCATCACTTTATTATTTTTTATTATTGATGATAATTCAAGGATGGCTGACTGGAAGGTATGCTGTCAATAGGTATCAAAAGCAAACACAAAACCTCTGGGACAATTATTCATGCTCTGTGACTGAGACAGGAAATAAAGAGCTGTTTCTTAGCAGCAGTCCTGGCTGTAGGTGTCCCAGGCTCCATTCCCCACATCCATGGCACGCAGCTGGCTAGTACTGGTATGTTTAGATATCTTGGTTATGGATGCCTTGCTCAACTGCCACAACTGTACTGGAGAAGCCAGACAAAGATTTACACATGCAGCTTTGTGTTTTCTGGTCTCTTGCAGCTTTGCCAGACACTCAAGGAAAACCCCACTCAGTTTTTTTGCCTTTCTCTCTCTCCCTCAGGATTATACCAGAGTGGTGAGTCCGATCATTGATGTTATCAGCCTGGATAATTTTGCCTACCTGGCAGCATCAGCAGACCTGAGGGGAGGTGGGTATAATGAATGGCTTCTGTGAGTTAGGCCTGAGGGATGGTGCCTGAAAACTAATTGAAGTTCTCTTCAGCTTTCAAACAAAACAGAGTGATGGTCTTTCTTCATGGATTCTCTGTTCTCTTTTACCTGCAACTGCAACAGCCTTGCAGTTGTTCCTGTGGTCACCCACGCTGACTGGTACTTTTCTTCCTCTTCTGTGGCTGAGGATAGCTGCTATGCTGCTTGCTTGCATAGCAGCTTGCTTGTTCTGTAGCTACCCTTAGCACCACTATAATGTTAGTGACTGTGCTGTGCTCAACTATCCACCACAGGCCAACTATAATGGTAATCTTGAAAGATGTGATGCGTACAGTGGTCTGCAGGCCTTTCTTTGTAGAATACATGATGTCCCACATTGAAGAAGGCTTTGATTAAAGCCTCATGACTTTGTCAGACAGAGAGGTGTTAAGACAGACCTGCCAAAATGTGATTGCATCTCACACTGACAACACCCTCCTGAAGATGTTGAGTGAAATTGAGCAGAGATTTATAATGCTAAGGGATGCCAAGACAGAAGCTGGTGAATTCTATGTTAGGATAGACTCTTGCCGTTTTGGGTAGACTGTGAGGGAGGTCAGGAAGGCAAAGTAGGGATGGTCTGTGATGTAAAGGTGGGGACTATCACCAAAGCTAGTAGAAAAACAATAACCAAAGTCTATTTGATGTGTTTTTTGCTTCTCAGGGTTTGACTGGAGTCTTCACTTTAAGTGGGAGCAGATTCCTATAGAGCAGAAGATGTCCAGAACAGACCCAACTCAGTCTATAAGGTAGCTGACTCCCAGTGTGCAGTCCTCCAAATGCCTTTACTAAGTCTCCATCTGCATGGCAAGAAGTGCACAGGCATTGCCTTTCTGAGGACAAAATGACACAGTGTTCTCTTGATGTCGACAAACTTGTCATGTTATTTTCTGAATGTATTGAGGTCTGTATCCCAATTCTGAGAGTACTAGTCTCTGAATATTGTAAGAATAGCAATTATATACTATCCTAGGCTTGTAGGTGTGCCACATCTTCAAGACACAACTTCTATATGTTGTCTTTTCTGGTCTCATTCACTCAACACTCTGAATGCCTCAGAAATCTCTTTGGGGGCTTTTAATTGCCTCCATCTTCCAGGTAAAGAATTAAGGAATGAAGCAGCTAAACAGTCACATAGCAAGTGTAAAGCAGACCTGGCAACTGAATCTTGCCTAGTAATTTGGATAGATAGTTTTTCCCTTCTTCCCCTAAAATCGGTATGTCCATGGATAAAAGAGATTCTGTTGGCTGAGCAGTTATTGCCAGCTTGGCTGCAGTGTATGTGGCTCTCAGGAATGTAGAATGTGACAAATCCTGATATAAAAAGTCACAGTGCTCGTCTGTATAGGCAGACAGATCCCTGTTTATTGCATAAAAGTATCATTCCTCTGTGTAATTTGCGAGCCTCTGTTTTGTACTCCAGAAGCAACCAGCTTGCTAACAGCAGAGCAGTAATGCGCAGCAGTGTCTCTCACACTGTGTCTAGCTGGTGAACACAGTCATCAGAGAGTGCCACTGCCATTTCTTCACACTGTGTGTATTTGTACAAATGTAAAGGACGCAGCATCACTCATGTAGCGTTTGCAGGACCATGCAACAAAGGCAGGAAAGTGAGGGGGCTCAGAAATCTGCTTGCAGGTTCAGGTCCCAGCTCTACTGTTTTTCTGTTTTAAATGAAATACAATTTGTCGGGCCTGGACGAATTGCCCCCTCTCTAAAATGAAGGTGGTGGTGCCAAGTATATGTGTGATTTTTTTGTATGGGCTTTTGTTTTCTTTTCCAGAACCCCTGTCATAGCAGGAGGAATCTTTGTGATTGACAAGTCCTGGTTTAACCACCTGGGAAAATATGATACTCAAATGGACATCTGGGGAGGAGAAAACTTTGGTAAGTCTAGGATGTTTCAGGGGAATGACACGCTGATGCAGAACCACTTCCCAGTCTTCATCACCTACCAGAACCTTTCTTTTGAGCGATCTGATCTGTATGTCAATGTACGGCTAGGGACATGGTCAGGTAACCCCTATGTTGGTCAGAATTGTATTGCCGTCAGCTTCATCCAAAGTAAACGTGACACAGCTTTTTGTGATCAGAGCTATCACTCTCCTACAGGCATATGCACTATTATGCATGTGTTTCCACAGTCTGGGTAAGAAACAGAAACCTCCTGTTATTTAAATTGTTGCTTGGTTTTTTGGAGAGTATTCCTCCAGTCCTTCACATGTTGTCTCAGCTCTGAAGTAATCAGTCACTCATATGCTCTCTTCTTATTCCTGCTTCTGTTTCCCAGATAAGTCTGGGTTGCTCTCCCAGCTTGATAGGTCAGAAGGATATTTTTTCCTAGTAAAAGAAGCCTTTCTATAAGTGGAATTCGGGTACAAATAGATTCCAAATGCAAACATTTAGAAGCAGGCTAGGGCATCACAAACATCTGAGGAATTCAGAGGCCCAAGGTAGTCTGAACACTGAAGTGCTGTTATCTTAGATGACATGGTGCTTAAGCCCATCTCCTCTTACTTGATTCCAGGCACAGGTATTCCATTTATCTTTCTTTGCCTGGTGTGAAGGGAAGCTGCAATGTCCCGAGGTGTTAGTGACAAAAGGAAGAAGAGTATGGAAAGGAAGTTCATGGATACTTCAAGTATTCTGCGCATTCATTTAGAAATGATGCAAGTGGAGCTGAAGAGATAAAAGCCTGTTGACTGTTTTGCAGCCAACTTAAATAGACTTTTCTGTAGCTAACACTGCCCCCCAAAAAATCTGTTTTTGCAGCTTCCATAAATGTCACAGATTTGTAAATAAAACCCTTTAAAGAAGAATTATATGCTGTTTCCTAGCACCTGAAGGACCAATTAGAAAGAAAGAAATAGTCAAGAAGAGGAAACTTTAGTGACTCTGAATACAGCTGGGAGAGCTGCCTCTTTCTGAAATCCTCTCTGAAACCAGGAATGTTTTTGGCTGATAACAGAATATCAAATCACTACTTTATGAAAACAAAATATCTAATAATGAGTGCCTGTGTTCTCTGCCTTCTGAGGTCTTACTTCATGTTATGATAGTCATGATTTTTAACAGAGATATGAAATGGGGCTTGCATTGGGATCTCAGCAGTGCTGGTAGCATCAGCTAAGCACTGCAGGCAGAAGACAGAGGCAGCCTTTACCAACAATGAAGATTCTCTCTCTTGTGATCCTCAGACTCTTCTGCACAGCCAAACTCAGCTTCTTGCTGTCACTAGTCCTACTCCAGCTACAGAGTCAGACATTGACCATCCTGCCAGCCTCTGAGCTGCAACTGTGTAAAAGCTGTAAAGAATGGAGAAGAATATTTCTTTATGCTTCTGGCTGCATGCTTCTGCCCACCTGGGAGCCCAGCATTGTCGTTTGGTGTGCCTGTCAGTAGCTTGATGCTAAGCAGAGTTCTCTGCCAAAAGTGGAAGTAAATTACCTGCACACCCACAGCGCTTCTTGCAGGTAGAGCTGATAAAAACCTCACATAATTGCTTCATTCTCCTTCAAATTGCTCTTTCAAAGCCCAGCAGTGGCAGGGCCAGGCTGTGTGGGACTGGCTTACCAGTTTTGCCTTGAGAGGTTTACTTGTAAATTTGTTGTCCCCTATCACTCCTATCCTGCACCTCCACTCTTCACTTAAGGAAGGCAAAGCTAAGTACACGATGTTGTTTCATGTGGCCTGTCCATGAGCTGCATTGCCACACCACCACTGTGATGAGGGATATGGGAAGGTATTTTAAAGGCAAAAAAGACTACTTTTCCTTTTTAAAGCTAAGTTTTGTTCAGCTCTTCAGCATAATGTGAGGCAACAAATCAACCAGTGGCTTTTGCATCAAGCCTGTTGCTGTTGCACATAAGAGGGGTAGAAACCAAGCTGTATTTAACAACAAAAAGTACTAATCTTTGTAGTATTCAGAATGATTAATTGACCCTTTTGAAAAAAAGAAGCCAGTTTTCCATATTTAGCTGAAAACTAGGGTTTATTATGGAGGAAAAATGTTTATCATGTTCTGGAACAGTAGTTTTGCTACAAATAACAGTTTTGAGGGGAAAGAAAGTGTTTGAATAAGGACACCATTTGCAAATGAGGTGGGAGGGTGGTTCTGATCAATTTGAGTGGGTGAGATGGGCCACTCCCTGCCCACAAAAGCTATTTTTTAATCAGCTTCTTCTTTGAAACTTTCTTCCATGAGGAAATAGGATATTCATCATCATCATCATCATCATGGTAAGAGAATGTATGGCTAGGGCACAGAGCCTTACAAGCTCTGCACATACTGCAGATACACAGAAATGATCCAGCCGCAATTGCCAGCTGCTTAAATGTCCTTCCAGCTGGGAGTGAGCTGATAAGCTCCTTTTTTTTCCACTGTGATGGGGAAAAGACACAGTGATTAAGTCATTTAAAACACATATGGACTAGGTCATGTCCTGGAAAATACACAGCAAGAAGTTCTCCTATGCTTTCCATCAGCAGATAGACGAAAGTCCTTAATAGGCTATGTTTGATCTCCATTTTCTCTTCTGTGCCCAGAATCTGCATTCTTTCACCCTTCTTTAAAGATTTTCATTATTTGCAAACCTGGACATGCAATCTGTCTGTGTGCCTAAGACGCCAGCATGGCATGAGGAATCTTCCCTTGAGAGATGGACTCACTTTAAGGTACACATGCTAGATCGAGAGTTTTGTTTTTGTTTTAGGCTGGAGTGAGTCAGAACCTCATTCCAGGAGAGCAGATGCCAGCTGGATACACTACCAGACAGAAACTCATATCTTGGCCCTTTTTTTGTTGTTTTTAAAGCCCTTCCTCTCTCTGAAGCCTGAATTCTCTGTTGGAAAGAGGCTGAAAATAATAAGCAGTAGGAAAGAGTCAGAAAGAGACTGACTAGTAAGAGCTAGTAAGAAATGACACAAAAAGTCTAACAAAATGGGGTTTTACTTAGAAGCTATTTTAAATACACCATCTTCCCCCCCAAAAAATGCACTGTTTAAACAACCTGCCCCAAGAGCTAGAGAGGAAAGCTACTGGGAAAGATGAAGATTGGGAAGATGTTAGTGTGTGTACATGCTTTGAAACTGTCATTAGAGCTGGATGCATAATTCCTTTTTAATTTTGAAACATCAGAGCCCCATATTTCAGGCATTACTGGAGGGAGATCCCAACTGAGTAAAGTTTTTGAAGTAGTCAGTCTGCACAATCGGAAACCACTTTGGTGAGGACTAGCAAACGACACAGCTAATTTTCATTTTCCTTCTTTCTTCTCTTCTCACCACCACATGAAACACACAGTGGAAAGCCCCTCCGGTGTGGCAGTGATTAAACTTGCAAGGACAGACATATGAGCTTGAGCAGGTCACATCTCTTCTGTGATGCAAATAAGCACCTGTACATCAAAGTTCTTCTAATCCTTTAACAAAACCTTACATTTAGCTTCAGGACCAGCTGGATTTCTTCAAGTAGCAGGGTTCTCTCCGTATTTTTACAGTCACACTATTATTAGAGTGATTTCTGCTCTTAGCTCCCCCAGGAGAGTCAACTGGTGATAAACTGTAACCCAGTCATCCACTTTATTTTGGCTTGAGTTTTTTTTTTGGTGTTGTTTTTGTTTGTTTGCTTAATTTTTTCGTTTTTCTTTGGTTTTGTGTTGTTTGGGGTTTTTTGTATGTTTTTGGTTTGTTTTCTTTTTTTTTTTTAATTAAGAAACAAGCAGGACAAGAACAACAAGCTACTGTAGGGTGGATAACATGGAGGTATGAGGGAGAGAGCTCTGCTCTAGACATTGACTCACTGCCTATGCCTTGATCTTGTTCTCTTCTTTCTCCTTGACTCCTAAACTACCTTTCTTCCTTGCATGATTTGCTTTACATGGGAAATTATTCCTTTTTTCTTCCATCCATGTGCAGGGCTGGAGAGTTACTGAAGTCCAAAACAAGGTGGGTGCGGGGCTGATCTCAGCCTGTTGCCAAATGGCATCCCAAAGGCCTGACAGCAACCACAAGGACCTGGTCAAAGTGTCTCACTGAAATGCCCAGGGGACCAAATTGAGGAGTGGGACTGTAGAAGGCTAGGAAATGTCTGTGCCACAAGGGTTGCCTCCATTTGAACAAAGGGAGGACAGTTTTTTCCATTCTCACCATGCCTTTGCTTTTCCTGGTTTTGCTGTTGGAGGTAATACATTTGGATCAGAGGGGCAAGGTTTTCAGGCACACTGCTGAAGTTGCTCTTCTTGGATATGCTGCCCATTTGCAGCTCTATGACTTCTGGGATCTCTTTCAGAGCTATCTTTCCGAGTGTGGATGTGTGGTGGCAGCTTGGAGATTGTTCCCTGCAGTCGAGTGGGACACGTGTTCAGGAAGCGGCATCCCTATGACTTCCCAGAGGGCAATGCACTGACTTACATCAAGTAGGTGTTGGGTTGTTCCTGGTAGCAGCCAGGTCATCTTAATGTTGGTCATGCCTAAATAAGCCTGAATTCTTTGTTGTCTTTCTGCCTGATGACACAGGAGAACAGCTTGTGGCTGAGCATCTCAAGGGAAGGATGAATTGCTGTTTTCTGTGAACAAAACCTGTTCCCTTCTCTGTTGTTCATATTAGTGCATCTGGTTCTTTCTCAGCCTGCAATGGAGGGGGGGAACAGTAGGTCAGAGAGAGAACCTGGGAACCTGGCCCTTTGTAGATATTGCCCTATGACATGTCCCTGTGTATTAGCAGTCATCTCTGTCATCTCTGAGGTGCTTTTGAGTCCAGATATCTTACTGAGCCACGTGTGCTCTGAGACAAGTCCTAAGGACAATGTCCACTGCAGGACAGGTGGGAAAAGAAAGAAGATGAGACAGAGTGCTTCAGAATGAGAGCAGCTGAGCACTGTTGTAGGACCCTAGAGAGGTGGTGAAACCTGCATTCTTGGAGATTTCAAAAGCTGACTTGACAAGACCCTGAACAGCCTGCATTAAGTCTGCTTTGGGCAGGAGGCTGGGCCAAGTGATACCTAAAGGTGCTTTCCAAGCTGAATTATTCCATAGCATTGTGCTAATCTGAGGAAACGGATACTGTAAAGCAGGATGATGGTGACGTTCAGTCCAGGTGTCTCTGCAGTGAAGTATGTGTGAAAAAATCATTGTAAACTATGACTTAAAATTTTAACTTTTAACTTAATTTTAACGGAGCAGCCTCTCAAGGCTTTGTGGACCTCACACGTTCAACCTATATCCATCTGTACAGCCTGCTGGTTTTCCTGTGGGACTGTCCCACACTCCCTACTGACAGACAGGCCTTGGTTCTGCCCACCCAGTGCTTGCTTGCAGAGAGGACAGGTTCTCCAGCATCACTCAGCAAAACATCTCCTCATCCCCATGCAGGAACACCAAGCGCACAGCAGAGGTGTGGATGGATGAATACAAGCAGTACTACTATGAGGCTCGGCCATCTGCCATCGGGAAATCATTTGGAAGGTAAGCTGCCCCAAATCTTGATTGGAGGGCTCTGGTAAGCCCCATTGCTAGCAAGAAATAGTGCCTTGATCTTCTCTGGGCTAAGTGTGGAGAATAGAGATGCTCTGAACAGCAGGATTGCCAGGGAGGTTGCAGCTTGAGCGTCTGGCTAACAAGGTTTACTTCTAACTCACTTTGTTTTCCCCCCACTGACCCTGAATAAATCATTTGTTAGCAGAAGGCCAAAGAGATCTGTAATGAAATTAAAAGGCCAGACATTTTAAGCAGATAGATAAGCATATTTTCTAACACAGCATGCAGCTGCCCTGAAAATGTGAGCTATGCAGTTACTAGAGCCTGATCCAAAGTTCCTGCGCAGATGCAGAATCCCGAGGCAAGGATGGTTAGCTGGAGCATGGGGCAGGTTGCACTTGACACACTTCCCTCTTTCCTGATGAGCATATGGGTGGTTTGTAGGGCAGGAGAGAACATGGCCCAAGGTGGGACATCACGTTTAGGAATACAATCTGGTTGTGACTTGTCTTCAGCACCCGAATCCACTTCTGTGTAGAGTTGTGCTCCTTACAGCACCTTTGCTACAGCTGTCTTCAGGCCATGTGGGATTTGCAGTTATGGCTTAAGCATTCTTTTTGACCCAGAAATCAGCGATTGACACCAAGACCTGGGATGAGGGGAGAGCTTTCCCTCTGTGCTAACAAACCCCTACGACTCCTAAATCAATGTAAAAAGTCCCAGAAATGGTCTACATCTGTGGGTTCTATCTGTCAATAAAGAAGTGACTATTTTATCAGTGTAAGGACTTGGCAAATGTGGTTGTATCTCAAGTGTGTAGCTATGCGAACTAGGTAATGATGCATCTCCTACTTATTTGATGACAAGCAGGTTCAGTCTGACCTATACACTTTTCTGTTGTACATTGTGCTTTATTATCATGATGCATTACATATTTTTGTACAAATAGCTTTGCTTACCTCATTTATCTGTCCTTTAGCTGACTGCAGCAGCTGGACTGGGGCCAAAATACAAGTAACCCTGCTGCTTGTGAAGGAAATATTGCATATTGGACATGGATATATTGCTCATGTGTTTTAGGGCCAAAACCTGAAGATATTGTTCACAGAGACAGCAGTAACAGCCTGTGAACCTGCATTAAATCTAGATTTTAGGACTCAAATGCCTCTGACACCATCACTGTCAACTAGGCCTAAAGTGAACCCTCCTTCCCCACAATTTTTATGTGAATATAGGATCTAGAGCATTCTTCTGAGGTACGGGCAGTACGGTAGCCTCTCTGTGCTGAGGATTACAAGGAGCATGGGCACAATTGAAAGTCCTTCCCAACACACAAATGTAGTGTTATAGATTGAAGAGGAGAGTCCCTAGTGTCACTGCTCGGTAGGATGGCTTGTGGGAAGTCCTCTTTGTTAGCCAACCAGAGCCAAGCAAATCAGCAGTGGGAGGGCTGCCGAGGTGTTGAGTGTAATCCATTTATACCCCTCCCTTCTCACAAAACTGCTTAGGAGCAAATAATGATGTTCTTTAGGTCTGAAACCCAGCCTGAGCCTAGAGCTGCCGCTATGACCTAGAGATATGCTCTAGCATACGCAGACAAACCGTTGGTATATACCTGAGCACAAACACTTTCTAGGCATTTTCAGGAACTGATTGCTGTGCAAGTTTCATGGTATACCTACTGCTCAGAGGCAGAAACGCTTTCCTGGTCCTACAGTAGTTTTATAGGACCTGGGGCCTACCACCATTCTGAGCCAATGGAAGTGCAAGAATTGTTCTCTGAAGGTGTTTGTCTTCCATTTCTATTTCCTGCCATTTGCCTCTCTCCTCCTTTTCACCTCAGGTCACTGCTAGTGCTCTGAACCCAGCAACAACAACGTGGGAGGATGAGTAATGGGAAAAACTTGTATAGTCTCCCTCAAACCTCCTGGCCAATCTTCATTGTTCCCCTCCCTCGTGTTCACTACCTTATCCTCAACACCCTGCCTGTGTTTCCAGTGTTGCAGACCGTGTGGAGCAGCGTCGCAAACTGAACTGTAAATCCTTCCAGTGGTATCTGGAGAACGTCTACCCAGAGCTCAAGTGAGTCAGTTCTCTGCTTGTAGAAATCTGAAGGATCTGGGAGGTGGGTCACAATGAGAAGATGAGCCTTGGTGGCAGCGGGAAAAAGAGAGACTTCCTTATGCTTGGAAAAGGCTTTCATCTGTTATTCCTTTTGGTGAGAAACCGGTGATTTTATGGCTTGTATCATCTCAACAACTCTGCAAAATGTTTGTTGGTCCTACCGCTGGAAGCCCTCTGCCCCACACAGCTGTCTCCCAAAGATGTGCAACAGTGATGTTTACAGAGGTGTAGGGTATAGACAAGTACCAGAGTACTGCATCCCTCCAGATAAGGCTTGGTCTCTGCCTTTTGAGTGCTCTGCCTGGAGGTAGTTGAGCCAAGTCGAGCCACGCAGCCTTGGTACAGAGGTGCGGGTGTTTCAGAGAACACTGTGGTGAATGCCAGAACCAGCTGGGCTTCCCCTGCCGCAGGTCAGAGTGCAGTAGTGGTGTGTCATTGCTCCTCTGGGAGGTAGCCTGGGTAGAGCTATGTTGTTATCACTTGCTAGTTAACACACCGTGGAAATGCATCTTTACATCTCAGTCTGCAGCTAACATGGGTTGAGGCTAAAACATCCAGCTGTAGTCTGGCCTAGACAGATCTTTACTGTATTGCTACCAATGACATAGTGAATATGTGATAGCACTGGCAGGGGAAGACTCTGGAAGGAGGCAAAAGCAGGATAAAGCAGTGTGGATATGGCTTTTTACTGGCAATGGCCTCTGTCAGAAGAGACATCACACTAAATTGCTTGAGGTACACCTAAAGATCCTGTTATGCTTTCTAAAACAAGAGTACCAGTCCTCTGACCAAGCTGTCCCTTGACTTTTGCCTCTTCCAGACATTTCCAGGGGATAGTTTGATGTAGTTCATTTTCTGTCAAGTAAAGGGGACTGTGTTTCACTCAGGGCAAGTCACACCCTTCTAAATGTGAAAATGCTTTGGACATTTCTGTTTATGAAGTGCCATGCAACTGTCATTTTACTTCAAGGATTCCTGAAAAGGAGTTGATTCCAGGAATAATTAAACAAGGAGGAAACTGCCTGGAGTCTTGGGCACAGGATACCACAGGAAATATGCTGGCTGGCATGGGAAACTGCAAAGGGACAGTGAACAATCCACCTGTCTCTCAGGTAAGGTAGGCTTCAGTTTGGTATTTTGCTGCTGCTTCTTATCTTTTTATTGCCTGGGAACAAAAAATGCATCTCTAGCCTTGGTGGGTTCATGCAGAGGTGAATGAAGGAAGAATTTGGACCTGTTAGTGATTTTAATAGTGAGCAGGAAAAGAAACTGTGTGCAACTTTGAGCTCTTCTGGTTCAACAGGCCCAGCAGTCAGGCTTAGAATAGGAAGGTTTTCGTCACTCAAAGGCTAAAGGTAGCACTTGAATACTCAGAGGCATCACTAGTTTGTTCAGTAGACATGCGGCCAGGGTTGGAGTCATGTAGCTGTTCCCACTCAGAATGTTGCTTGGGTGTGCTCTGCTTCATCATACAACCCATGAGAAATGGTCCTGGGGTGTGGCTAGAACCCTGGCGCATGGGTAAGAGATTTTCCCAGGACCAGAAACTTTTCTTGGACTATCAGTTCAGCTGTAGCTGCAGATGGCTGGAATTGTACTGTTTTACAGATGTGCTTCAGTGTAAAGCCCAAATAGAGTTTGAATAGCCAAGACCCCAGGTGCAGTAATTTGGTGCATCTCTCCTAACACAGTGGAGCTGTGCTGGTTTATATCAGCTGCAGATCAGCACTCAGCCTCTTTGACTGACTGAAAGCAGCAGGGAAGCAGCTTGAGAAAGTTAAAGGTCACAGTAGGATATCTCATGCCAGAAAATACATATTCACATCTGTTAACTGTTGGAAACTAGTTTGCAGCCAAATTCAATACGACATTCAATCTGACTTGTTCTATGCCATTACCATTTGAAACCTCTGAAACTTATTGCATTGTTTATTTCTTCCTTGGGGAAAGTACAATATTATTAGTTGATTGGGTTGGGTATCCATCTAGTGAGAGGAGGGGAAAATGAAGTGGTTTCTGCTTTGTGTGTGCTGGTGATATATATTAGCCCATGGATATGCTTGCATGCACGTGTTTTGCTTTGCTTGATAATCTGAAGGTCCCAGATACCTGTTACAGAGCATGTCTGCTATGTAAAATATGCAGAAGCAGTTGCGTGTCACGTAAATCTGGCTCAGAGTCCTCCTTGCTTTGTAGGCTGGGAGTTGCATGGGGTCCGAGGTTAATCAGGCAGCTCAGGCGGTCATGGGAGCCAGCTGCAGGCTTTGAAATAGTCATGATGCACCAAGCCTGAGCATAAACTTCTGATCAGGTGAAGGCTGCTGCTGGGGGGCCTTTGGTAAGAGCTGAACAAAGGATACAGGTTTTGAAATATCTGATAGATCACTCTCTTCCTTCCCCATCTGATCACCATTATGATCCTAATAAAACCTTTCTTTTTCTTATGCCAAAGGAGTGGGTATTCAGTGACCCCTTAATTAGACAGCAGGACAAGTGTCTTTCCATTACCTCCTTCTCTACTGGCTCTCAAATCACATTGGAAGCCTGCAATCAAAAAGATGGCAGACAGGTACGTAACTGCACCGGTTTTTAATCCCTTCACCAGTGTTCCTACATCAGTGCAGCCTGCAGGGGCAAACCTAGTACTATCAAAGTATATGAAAGTCCCTTCTAACTTCTGCATCTCCCTCTTTGGTGTGTTTCATAAGCTCAGGTGTATGAAATTGCCTGTGACTGAAGTGGGGAGAACAAACCATATTAGTGTGTGTATGCCTGCTCTGCCTGGGCCCTCAGCAGCATGGTTAGCTCCATCTCAGTTGCACCCCCATCCTCACACTTGGAAACATTTATGTTCAGCCAGACTGATGTATGGATGGACCACAGCATCAGAGATGTGTAGATAAGAAGCAAATGCTTTGAGATACCCAAGGAAAGGGTGATGTGTCCTATTATCTGTTTACTTATCTGGAAGTGAGAGAAATGTGTTCTCTGTGATGTCTTTGGGCATGTGAACAGGCATTTAAAATTGAATGTGCATAACTCATTTGAGAAGTACTGACTGACAGAGCATGGCATATTCCACCCTAAATGCTCTGAGGGAAAACACACAGCAGCAGTCATTCCAGCAAAATGAAGCTCTGTGACTCTTACGCTGTTTCCAAGATGTCCATCCTGGGTCTGTCAGGTCACATTGGTGGGTTTGCCTTACAGCACTAGGTAGGAGATAGCTTCTGTGATGGCCAGGGTGCCCTCACAGAGATGTGATGTGCCTTTTTGTTAGAACTGGGCAAAACACAACAGGTGACAACACAGCACTAGCAGACAGGGGAATGGGCTTGTTTCATCCCTTCTTCCTGTGCATTCCTCTGCATCAAGAGAGAGCACATTTTCTGTCACCTAAGGCTACACTGACTCTGTGTTTTCTGATACATCTATTGTTTTGATAGGCCAAAGGTAGGAGACTGCTCAGCCTGTTGCCAGTCCTCAGCAGCATCCTCTTTTGTCAGTACTTCTTAATGTTACAGGAATCCCTGAATTCAGTTCTTTCTGAAAGAAAGCACTGAAATCCACTCTTGCCCATTTATGGGAAGGCTTTGTAGACATTCCTCTGGAGAGCTGGTTTATGCAGAAATGTCTTCAAGAGTTGTCACTGTGAGCATGCTGGGAAAACTCTTGAGTTTGGGTTAGCCTTGCAAGCATATCCCAAGTGGGCTGTGCTTGCCTGCTCTCTTTTCTTGTTGGCAATCACTCACCCCCTTGCTGTGTAATTAGGTCACTTAGCCTCCCCTTCGGTGCCTTGCAGCATTTTCCTCCCTGGCAGCTGAGAGGACTTCAGCAGCTGCCAAAATCAGCTGTCTTTCCCCACCTCCCCTCTCATGGAAGGACAAGAGTCCCTTGAAGGGGGGTAGAGACCAAGCACCATTAGCCAGAAGAGAGATTAATCCACACGTACACAAGCAGGCTTGTTCTCCTGCTGGAATAGGATTTATTGAGCCTTGATGCATTGATTATATACAGGCTCATTATAAAGACATGCACACACACTGAAGGATGTGAGCTGTTGTTTTCCATTACCTTATGTGAACAAACTGCACTTAAATCAAGGACTTGACCTAGCAAATCATTTAGCCAACTGACTGTAAGCAAAGATTTTGTTTAAGCATTTCCGATAATTACAGACTGATTTTAATCACAGCTGCCATTCCAAACTTCTCCTTGTGGCTGAAGGGATGAGGTCGGAGAAGTGCAGTTGAATTTTTCATCTGATTTGGGTTGAAATGCTCTGAAATGTTGATTTTTTTCTGGAAGTCCCAAACTGCCATTTCAGATTTCTACTTATAAAGCCTGTTCTGCTTGCAATGCTTAAGTTTGTTGTGATCTTAGGGAATGCTGTTATGGTCTCCCTCCCTTCTGTAAACACAACAGTAATTGTTGTTAATACTGAAATTGGATTTTAATCAGCTAAGAGTTTGTCATCTTTGCAAACTATCCTATTCTCTCTCCTCCTGATATCCACGAGGTTGACTTTTAAGGAGATATCCACTGCTGCAGACACTTTATACTGTAAAATGAAAGAGAGAACCTGGAGGGAGTAAATTCCTCAGTTACCCTGCAACTTGCCTGGCTTCCTGTAGGTACTCACAGCCCAAAGTGCAAGTGCATAGTTCTCAAACCGTGCATGAGTGTAATCACTCCTCAGATCAAGTGGGCTTCTCAAAGTCAGAGGAGCTGAGTGGAGAAAGGGGAGTTGAGCTACTTCAGAGAGGTGGACGTGACAAGCAAGAGCCCTGAATAGGTAATCTGAGTGGAAGGGAAGCCTGGCAATGTGCATCACACATATAGTATCCTAAGAGGAGATGGTGACATGATGAAAGCTCAGCTTTGAGCATCTTTGGGGTCACTGTCATCAGAGGTCTGTGGTGGGAGACATTTGGACTTTTTTCAATCTAGATTTCTCATCTATGTCTCAGTGATGTAAAAGCAAGATTTCTGACAAAAGATGGGGCACATGATGGCTTTGTTCTTCAGTGTCACCAGAGTAGGTGGGTTAGATCTTCATGACAGCACCATACAGCTCCTAAAGTTGCTTTCTGCTGTCAAACATACTAAATCTGTGCACGTGCTACAAAGCTGTTTTGTATTAAGCATGTCCACAGGGCAAATAACTTTGTTGTTATTTTTGAGAACTAAATACAGTCCATATATGTAATAGTCTAGCAGAGGCTTTGAAGTATTATGAGTTTATCTGGAGTATTGCCTCAAAATAAGTCTAAAACTTTGCAAGCAGGAAGATACAACACAACAGTCAAAATTTAGATGGCTTTTGGTTCTGTCAGACTATTCTCTCGGATTGAAAGGAACCAGGAGCAAAATCTATTTGGCACCATGATCCCCTTGATCATTCAACAGCAACAGCTGGCACTGCTAGCAGAAGACCAGCCAAGAGCTATTCTACATAATCAGGACTAGATTTCAAAACAGATGGATGTTATCCATAATGTTATTTGGAGAATAGCATTTTTTAGTTGAATGCACAATAAATTATTGCCTTTAGCTCTGGTTTTGGCTCTGACTGACTTTGGGAGTGGTGTTTTAATTTTTATTATAATGAGGACAAATAGCAGGCAAAGTGAGAGTCAGACACTTAAACAAGAGAATGGAAATGAGAAACATTGGCACAGTATTTCCCAACAGAATAAGAAACATGCTGAGAAATCCTATTAAACAGCCATACTTCATTAAAATGTGCTGAAGGAAGTATGTGACACCAGCCTGAAAATGAGGACATCAAGTTTTCTTGTGAGACAAACAGTATTTGAACTCCTGTGTGCCTTTGGATGCGATTGGGAAATCTTTCCCACCTTGCTTCTCAGTGTATCCTGTTACCCAAAGTGCAGAGAAACACAGCTTTATATAGACTATCAGAAAAGAGAAGTGAAAATATGGATGTTCTGGAAGCACCTGACTCAGCGTCTTCGTGGTGATAAGTAGGTAAACCAATACTGGCAGTATGCCATAGCTTGAAAGCAATTTTCAGGAGGCAAGAGTTTCCCTGAATTGCGATTCTTACTTTTACAAAGTGAAGTGCTCAAAGGGAGACAGCACTTGCTGGATGCTGGTGTGAGCTCTTCCACGCTCTGTCTGCTCCTCTATTTAAATTTTAGTATTTGTCATCTTCAGCACCAGATTCAGGCTGCCCATGGCTCTGCAAATACATTCAATTCCAACTTGTGCTGTCCTTGGCTATTCCAGTTATCGGCTCTTGTTACATTTCTGTGTGAAGCTTCTCAGCCCTAATCAACAAAATCGGCTCTTCTCAGCTGCGTTCCATGAGCTTGACCAACTCCACTACATTTTCAGGGTTACAAGGCTATTGTTAGAATCGGGAGAGAAAATTTGTACTGACTGGATTGCTGGGGGTTAAAATAAAACTTTTGATTACCCTGAAAAATTATACTAGTGTAAACACCTTCAGCTCTTGTGTATTTTGGGTAGAAGGGGACTGGCTATTTCTGACTTTTCTCTTGGTAATTGCACATGGAATGTTTCTATCCAGACACCTCAAAATACTTTACAATGGTACGTAAAAAAGATGGAGAGAGAGCTTTACAGAAAAGTGGAGAAATTTTTGGTTGACCCTGGGGAAGAGGATCAAGACACAATATTTCAAAGAAAATATGGTTGGATCTTTTTCCCATCTCTCCTCCAGGTCTGCTGTGACCAGTTAACTGTATTATCCCTATCTGCACAAGAAAGGGAAAACAAGGAGGATTTTCAAGCCAAAATTTTTCAGATTGTGCAGTGCTTATGTCTTCCAAAAGCTTTCCTTCCAAGTGCAGGCCAATCATAATGTCTGGGTGTAGGAGGGGAGAGAACTGCCTGAAATGGAGTGGTCTGTGGAGAAAGCTGGGCCCTCCCAGAAGGTCCCTTCCGTAAGTATGTCACCAGGTGACTAGTTTAGACTACATTGCCCAGCTCTGATGCGGCTGACAATGGGAGATGAGCATCCAATTTCCAGTTTCCACATATTCCTACTGCCCACCATCCTCAAGGGTCTGAGATATATGTCCCTGCAGGGCTAGGTGTTGGGATGTCCTTGGTAATGCTGTGGTCTGTCAGTCAGGCAAGGGGGTCTAGTGAAAGGTTTAGGTGAAGTCAGGGGAGTTGCTCTGTTATCTTACAGCAAAGCACAGTTTCTGACCACAAAGGGAATCCAGCATCTGAAACTACCTCCTTATGTGAGATGAGGAACTCTACTTTGCCTTTTACTGTCAGTATGCTTTATAATAGCTTCATGTATGGCACCTTCCTGCAGTCCAGATGAGCCTTCTATTCTTCTCTCTGTCACCTTCTCAGTGTTCCTCCTCCTCTTTTCCCATCTTTGACCAATTTTCTTTCAAACATAGGGGTATGGGATGACTTGAAATGCTAGGCTTTCCAGTGGTGAGATTCACTGAGAAGTGGATTGATTTGGTATACTTTGTTAGCAGAAGTGAATGTGCTCTGGTGAGTGTTTGCAGGTGTTCTGCTGTGTCTCTTGCTGTTGACTGTCCCTGCAAACATCACAGAGGATACCTGCTTAGCATGAAAAGATGATATGGCAGCAGGTCTCTGATCTGATTCCTCTGATCTGGAGGAATAACGTGAGCAAGCCTCCCAGTGTTGCTAATTTTCTGCTGAAGAGACATGAGGAAGAAAACCAGTGTCTCTTAGTATTGCCTTTGCCCTCTATCTCAAATCTCGTAACAGCATACTCCTTTGCGGCAAGGTCTTCTGGTGAGCTATAGGGTATGTGGGACAGATGGTTGGCAGGTGTTTTCTAGCACATGCACAGGGGAAGGAGAAGGCTGGGAATTCACAAGTACAGAGATGCAGAGGGAGGGTGGAAGGCAAAGAAGAGTTTTCCTTTCACAGAAGGAAATGGTCAAGAGGCTCTTCATGGCAGTGTCTATGATCCTCAGAAACAGTGGTGGGGAGGTCATTGTGCAGAGATTGTACCAGCTAGGCAGAGTGCACAGCTTTCCAGAGGAGAAGACCTGCTTTCCATTCCATCCTTACAGCTTCTGCTTTATGGTATTAACTCTTCCTCAGCAATTTGGGGGGAGATTTCTGCCAGATGAGAGCCAGATGGCTCTGGGATCTGTGTAGGCAGGGGGTTGCAGCAGCTGGTGAGGGCATTGCAGTGCACAGATTGCATTGTATCTTCCTCTCAAGCCTCTTTACATTCCTTTGCTCCTTTGCCTATTAAACCCAGCTTCTTCTTGCTGCGCAAACAGCTCTCCTTCAGTGGTATCCTGCCAGATAGGGCTAGCAGTGCTGGCAAAGTGATCCTGCTGCTGATACTTAGTCTTGAAAGAAAACGTGATACAGGAGCAACAGATTACTCTGGGCTTTGCAACTGCCCTTGACCTCTAAGAAACATGACCAGCACACAGATTTGGAGAAGAGCTGCCAACAATAGCTGAACATAAGTGGATATCTTAAACCCCACAGCATGTGGCAATCTGTTTGCTATGTTACCCAAGAACTAAAATGTTTGTAGGTTTTGACATTGCCTGGATATTGCGAGATTTTTTCCCCCCTTTGTATATAATTTCTTCAACAGCCTTGAGGTACATCAGTGTTGTCAAGCTCCTTCTTTTTCTTAATCAGTTCCATGGGTTAGCCAAAACATCTTCATAATATTCCTGAGCTGTTTACTGACTGAGGGCCCAGGCCCTGATTCTAGCTGAGTCATCTGTGTGACTGGAAAGAGTGATGAGATAATCTCTGGAGCCTGGAACACTCAATCCAATGACCTGCTGATCTCGGCCCCACTGGAGGGAAATGGCTCAGCCTCACCTGGGAGATCCCAAGTCTACACATTCATTTCTGCCTTTTTTCTCTTCACTGTCAGCCACAGTGGTCCAAGTTCTTTCCAGCAGGGATGGAAGCTACAGCCTTTTCCCAGCAGAACTTGCAATTCAAGGTTAGGATATATGCTTTGTCTTAGAAAGCAGCATGACCAAAGTGGACCTTCAGGAAAGGGATGCATGTGGAACCAGGTGGATATGCTCTGAGGGGAGCAGACCCAAAGGACAGCACTGCAGAAAGCAGAGCACTGTGTTCAGAAAAGCTGTCAAATGGACAGTTATAAACTGAAATGTTGGCAGGGCAGATGAGATTAAGAAGAAAAGCCAGCTAAAAAGAGTACAGAGCTATGAAGAGCTTTCAGGGTAGGGCTGACAAAAATCTTGACTTGAGAGATGAGGTGACATGGAGGAGAGATAGATACAATTTAGTCAAGCGCAAGAAGTGTGATTTTTGCTTTCTGTGGATAGATTGCTTTTCATGTTGGATGAGCTTTCAGTGCTTTGCTTTCTACGAATTGGAAAGAAATCATAGAAGGATTTTAGGTTTTGACAGGTATCTGGGTGCCTAGAGATGCAGGACAAAGAATGGCAGGGAAACTGTGGATCTTAGTTGCTTTTGAAAATGCCTCTTGCTGATTTTTGTGTTGTTTGCCTTCTAGATGCTTCAGGATATCTAGCCCTATAATTCATCTTAAACTCAAACTTCAGGTGTGGTTAATACAGGAAACCGCTGCTTTAGAAATGCTGGCTATGCCCAAATTTTCAGTCTCCCCTGTTGCTGGGATTTACCTGAGGCTTATACTCACCCTTTCTCCTGCTGCTTGGAGGTGCAGTTCTGTGGTGAAATTGAACTAACAGCATTTTTCTTCTCTGTCTTCTTGCAGAAATGGAAGATGAAAGGCAGTTTCATTCAACACTTTGTCAGTGGTCTCTGCCTGGAAAACCAGACTGGGAGAGTGGTGACCAACCCTTGCCAAGCAGGTGTACCTGGCCAACAGTGGGAGCTGCTACAAGCAACATGATGGTAGCACAGAGATCTCCTTTTTTCTTTGTGCATGAGACTTTGGGAACAGAGCAGGATCAGGAAGAGAGGAATGGTTTTGTATGTCTGACCCTAAATGTTTTCATTGTGCCCATCAGCAAGCCACCATTTCAGCTGAGTACTTGTTTTTTATGAGCTTTTCAGAGAAGCTGGGAGTGAGCGGGATGAGGAGAGTTGTTGAAATCTTCCCATCTGTTGTCTTAAGTTCTCTTTTGTAGCTGATGTCCACGCACAGCTGCACCCAGAAAGGGAGGAGGACCCAGCCAAACACTCTAAGTGACCAGAACTGCCTAGCAGATCTCCCCATCCATTACTTCCCCTGCATGCAGAGTCCACAACCTTCAGTTCAACAGATTAGGCAATGCTTGTACAAACATTGGTACCTCTTTGGCTTCCCTGGCTTTTCGCTCTAACACTGCGCATCATTCGTCCATATGTGTCTCTCGGTGAGGACTGGCCAGAAGAGCCAAGATGATAAGTAGACGGCTTGGGAGGAACTAGCAGACCCTGGGGGCACATTTGCAACCTCTTTGGGGGGGGCTTGTTCCTTCCTCTGCCTGTAGTCGGTGCTCGACAGCCAGATGAGCTGAGGCTGGCATAATGCTGATGAGAGCTGGAAAAGGGACAATAATAATAATAAGGGCAGCATAATAACCAGGGATTGTTTTGGAGACTATTCCTTGTTGAATACTTGCTTCCATTCTTTTACAAGTGGAAGGCCAGCCCTTCCTCCATGAGCTATCCAAACCTGCAGGCAGCCTGCTGGACCTGCGTTCTGGCTATCACATTCCTGCAGAGCTGGTCAGAGATGGGTGCTGACACTATCAGATGCCAGGGAAGTTGGGACTGGTCTCTGGCTGCTTCTCCTGATGCTAACAGACACTGCCTGATGCACCTCATGCTGAAGGCGATGCACAGAGCTCTGTGTGCAGCACTCACTGACAGTGCCATTGTGCTTGGCACAGGCCTATGGCAGGAGCCCACCCAGCTCCCCACTGCATGAGGCAGAAGGGACAGCCCGTAGGTCATTACAGGCATCCTGCTGCTGTCTGGGCAGGCACACAGGCTCCTCGCTGGCTCTCCAGCTCTGCATGGAACAGAGCCCAGCATGACAAGCCACCCAATCTCTCTCTTTTTTCTCCCTCTCTCTGAGAAAGAGGAGGTGAAAGGGCCTGGAGCTGCTCGACTTGGGACACCCATCTCTCCTTCCAATGGGAACCATGGGCCGGTTAGTTGCTGAAGCTGAAAATGCCCCCTGCACAAATGTGTCCACAGCACAGGCCTGCCCAAGAGGTCTCTCCTTTGTGTTCTGGAAATACCAAAGACAACCGGTGTCTCTAGCTAGCATCCCAGTCCTGCTCCCAGTTACCAGTTAGCTGTAGCTGAGTGTGGATTTTCAGACCTGCCAGGGGAAGTTTACCTATTCCAATAAAAGAATCCCCACAACTTCACCTTTTCCTACAAGATCTGTTAAATTTTCTCTTGGAGATAGGTTTTGTAAACCAGCCCTCCTCTCCAAGAGCCTGGCAGGGGAATCAGACAGCCGGGCAACCTTTAGTAGGCAATTGCTTGCCTGGATCCTTTCTGATCTGGTGTAGAAGAAACAGGATATTCATTTGGATTCTGAATAGCTGGCTGCTTTTGATCACGTTTGTATCCCTTTATAATTCTTTCTCCTAGCTTGGCATTAGCCCCAACAGTTGACAAAAGAACAGATACTGTTCTTCATATGTTGCATGTGCTCAGAGGTGCCTGCGTGAGACCTTGACAATTAGTTTTCTGTTCTCAGTGCTTTTATTTAAAATATTAAATGAGTCATGTGGCCAGAGCTTTTCTCCTGTTTCCCCCTTCACTTTGACATCAGCTCACCATCCCAACACCGATTAACCAGGTGAATGAACTGCCTGCACTGTGAAAGCTCAGGAGGCAGCCCCCTTTGGTTCCAAGCTTACTGCCTTGTGCAGATGCATTTCTGTGTGGGAATGGGGGCACCAACTCTGCTGAGATTTCTCTTTCCCTGTATAGAGGTGCTTTGGGCCTGAACCCCTGGGGCCAGGAAAGAGTTGAGAAGAAACGGAAATAATCTATAAATAGAAAGAGGGCAGAACAGACAAGACCCATCAGTGGGGACAGATGCCATCCTACTAGAAATTGCTTTTTTAGGCAAGTATATGAAGGAGATGCTACTTCCAGAACAGCATCATTAAGCATTAGGAGACAGAGGCAGTGAAGTTCTCACATACCTGGCTTGAAAAAAAGTAATGCAAATACAGATGAAAGGCCACTGAGCAGGTACTGTACTAACGTTCTCTATAAGATACATCCTAAATGGGCCATCTGAGCTTCCCTCATTTCACCCTCCAGCAGCTCAAGGGTTGCAGCTAACAGCATGTTCACTCCTCCACCAGGTACTGCTTCCTTCCTCCTTGCTCCCACTCTGTGTATGCAGCTTTTTTGCAGTTCCTTCTTCATACTGGGACCAGGACCCAGCTCCTCTACAAACAATTCTCCTAACGCTGCAGACCACAGAAGCTCTGCTTGCATACAGTCTCCGAGCTCTGGGCCAGCTCTTGTTCAAAGGGCTCTTGTCAGCACACTGGCTACTGCCCTTGACTTTGTGCTTAGTTCCAATGTTGGAGGCTACTGATGCCTCCTGGAGCAGAGGTACCCAGAGTAGCTGTGTTGATTTGTGCCTCTCTTTCTACTCCTCACCACCTGGCAAAGTGTGAACTGGCATTATCTGGGGCTGTTAGCTGAGGCAAATAAAGATTGGACACCATCCTTCTTCAGGTGTCCTGGCCTCAGGATGAAACAGGAAAGGTGGGCATATGCTAGATGTCAGTAACTTATATTGCTCCCGGAGTTAGGGGCTACCAGAGCCCTAACTCTTCCTGGTTTTGGGCATGTTCTCCTGAGGTCATCTCTACACAGTTTACTTGTCTGTCATCTAAAGCACTGCTCACAGGATATTCCTGTAGGTGCAATGCAGACCCCTGACCTTGCCCCACATCATCTGGTACCCATCGGTTTCCAATGGATTTTAGCAGTTGCTAAAAAGGTGGTGGATTACAAAAGGCTGCTTTCAAACCTGGGCAAGCTGAACTTCTCCTCAGAATACATAAGTCTTGTCCAAAATCAGTATTGCTATATTTTCCATTTCCCTTGCTCTGAAGGAAAAGAGGAACGAAGTTATCTGTGCTTTTTTCCCCAAGGTCCATGCCGTACCATCTTTTAGAAAAGGATTCTGTTGGGTTTTTTGAAAGCAAACTGACTAAACCCTCAGATTTGGCCCAGTGATTTGTTTCTTTAAGTCAGAACAAACAGCTGCTCACCCTTGTTTTCCTGATTACTTTAAACAGCCCCCAGACTGTCAAGACAGAGCATTTGCATTGTTAACACCTCTCAAGAAAGCTGTTGTTGTATCAGATCATCCAATGTAATCTCATGTGCTGTGAACCAATGCAGGTTTATTTAAGAGGAACTGAAATTGCTGTTGTACAGAAATCAATTCCAAAGGGTTTATTTTCCCTGCTCAGTTGTAAGTTACACTTTGCCAGATGTAATTTATGTGGAGCCCAGATTTGTTTTCCCTTTACTTGAAGAAAGCATGTACCAGAATCTGTTTAATGCCTGGAATAAAATCCACTTTGAAACAAGTGTTTCAGCCTGTTCTTATCCCCCCTTACTTCCCATCAGAAAAAAAAAAACCCTCCACCCTTTCTTGCCTGATCCCTGACTCTGTTCCTCACTTGGTTTATGTCCCCAGACATGTATGCCACAGTTCTTTGCGTGGGTTTCTGGGTGGCTTCTAGAGTGATACTGCAGGAGCTGGCAGAGCTATTTCGAGGATACAGTGGTATATCAGGTGAAAACAGTGAGGAAGTTCTCTTCCACTGGCTAGGCAGGCAAGTATCCTTTCTAGTAAAAGTTAAGAGCAGTTAATGGACTGGCTTTTACATGCTGAAAGAAATAGCTGGAGGTGGGGGGAATTAATTCTTCCTGTTACTCTCTCCTTCATCTTTTCCTCAGGCTACAGTTAAAGATTAGTAAGGCTGTCCATTCCTTACTAAGCCTCCCGAAGGTCTGTCTTCTGCCTCTAGCCTGAGGGCAAGGAAGCATCACCACCTACAGATGCCTCCTAGCACGGGCATTGCTAATCCTTGAATACTATGATTCCCCATGTAGGCTGGTAAACCTTCCTAATCTCACTTTATTAATAAGAAAAGCCCAGCCAGCAATGTCAGTGTGGAGGCTTTATGTTTAGAATCAGGGCTTAACTGCCTTAGTTCACCCCAGCAGCTTTTTCAAACAGGGATCAGCTGGATCTGCCTCTGCAGTTGTGTCAGAGAGCCTCTGTCTAGGGAAGAAGGCTGAAGGTGCATTGAAAGTTATGGGGTGTGGAGGGAGCCAGTGCTTCCCCATGCTGCCTGATAATGTATCTGATGTTGGAGTGCTGTGGGAACTTGATAAAAAAGACGAGAGATGGACTTTCTGTCTTACTGCTGCTTCTGTAGCAGGACATCAGCTGGCCTGTGTCTCTGGAGTCCTGCCGTGCATGCCTTGACTGATGACCACCAAAAGTGCTACAGGAACCAGGAGGTTTCTCAGGCTGTAATGATGGGGAAGACCTTAACTAGTCCTGTATGGGAAAATAAAATGCTGCTCTTGTGAAGAGCCAAACTGGGGGAGGCTGGGGTTGAAAGAGAAGTGAGTGAGGGATGGGTTACCCTCTGAGAAGGATAAGGTCAGGCATGCAGTGATCCAGCATGTGAATGAGGTAGGAGAGTTTGGAACAGAAATAGCTGCATCAAAATGGACTAGAGCCAAGTGTGGGGGGAATTATAGGGGAATAATTTCTTTGCAGTAGGTTAAAGCTATAGAAGCACTACATACACAGCTGTCACTCAATTGGGTCAAATTCAGTAAATGCTTTCTCTCAAAAGGCAAATGAAGTGTTGTTTGGCTTTGTTAAGTTTGGTTGTTGTGTTTGGGTTTATTTGTTTGGGTGTTGCTTTTTTTGTGGGTTTGTTGTTTTTTTTTTTTTTGGGGGGGGTGTTTTTGTTTGGTTTGTTTTGCTGTTGGGGATTTTTTTAATACTCAAATAGTTAATTTCAGCACTCACAAAGCAGGTTATTTTCCAAGAAACAGAGATGTTCTCCAGACTATGCACAATAATATAGTTAGGTGCTAGGAGATCTGAGATCTCCTTTTTCTGCATTCTGTTAGAAGGAACTTGCTTGATACAGAGATCTTATGCAAGTGTCTCCATTCTCAAAACCCTTTGCAGATAGGCTGCAGGGTGTGTGGAGGTTGGTATCTCCAATCCCTCTGATTGGAGATACCAATCTCCTCAGCATTTTAAAAGTACATGCTAATTGCAGAAGCACCTGGAAACTTGACTGCTGCTCTTCCCTCGGGCAAGCATCCTAACAGATGTCTTGCATCCTTTCTCTTTTGGTCTCATACTGCTTGGCCAACACAGCTGAACAGCTTCTGTATCTTTCCTTCTTATGGGTCCTGAGACTCATTCATTTGTTGTGACTTGTGAGCTTTTTCAGCAGAAGCAAAGAAGCCCTGGAGAACTGCAAATGTTGAAATCAGATGTTTAGGTATACCTAAAACAAATCTTGGTTCCAGTGTTTATTTTGCTACACCTCAAAAACTCAGCAGCATGCTGCCTTGTGAAAATAATTGGGGTGTTTGCAGAATGCTGAGCTTCTGGCTCTGCTTCTTCATACCCATTTGTGACAGGAGGTATTGCCCCTCCACCACTGGGGTGCAAGGTAGCGAGGTTGTCATCCACAGTTCTACGGCTTTCTTTCTGTAAGGTGCTTTGCAAGTACCAGTGATACAGTCCAGAGCTCTGTCAGAAATGCTTCTGTGCTGCACTGTGTTCCAAAAGTGCTGCTGGGCAATGAGAGGCGAACAACCTTTTGCTTTTTTGACTGTTCTGCATCTGTTTGAGAAATGCTGCTTAAATCTCACCAGTGACTGACCAGTAATTAAAACCAGGCAAATTCAAGGTGGTATTTCTGTGCTAGAAATGACACTGGGTAAGTGTTCAGACCTGCCTATTTCTGAGTCAGGGACAGCCCATCCAAATGGAGAAATGGAGATAGCAGCTTCTGCTTGACATTGTCAATGAAACTTGTGCTTCACAAGTGTGAGTCATTAAAATAAAGCCAGCTTCATCTGTACTGCATGGTGCAGTAAGAAGAATGAGAACAAATGCAACAAAATAATCTACTTGGGACAAAATTGTGTTTTAATGAGTTTTTGGTAGAAACCAGCTTCTCTGGTTTTGATTTCCATGGAAACTAGTACAGCAATGCTCTTTACCACTGCCTGCAGTGGGGCTGCGTGTAGCAGTAGTAACAGTAGCATGCGCTGTGTGATGAGCTGGCCAGTGCCTGTGGGATGCTCAAATTCATGAGCATGAACTGAACTAAGTGGGATCACTGACCCAGAAAGCCACCCATGGGTCCTGGTATGCCTCAACTTTCTTCTCCCAAGGGCTCTTCTCCCTGAATTTCCGGGTCAGAGTCCAGGGATGTTTCATTCTCCCTGCCTCAGTCTCAGCTGATGGGTGGATCTCAGTAGCACCTTCTCTGTAGCAGCCTCAGCTCTCTGTAAGTGTGGGGTAGTTGTGAGCTCTCACAGGCTTCACCCCAGTTCTCAAGATCCGTCTTCACCTTGTGTCCTGGCATGTTGTGTTACTGCCCTGTGGGACTGCCATGGGGTCTCCTGGTGGCTGTTTAGTTTTAACCTGTAGACATGCTGCTGTTTGCTGTTGGTTTCCCTTCAGCAGCTGGGTGACAAGAACTGGCCCTGCAGTACAGCTGGGTTTTGGAAGTGACCACAAAGGTTTCAAAGAAGTGGGGCAGCTGAATACAAAGTAGAGAAAACAGCTTATTTGGAAAGGCTATTTGAAATATTATTTGAAAATTCTTTTTACAGTTCACCAATGTTTGTGAGAAACTCTTTACCCATGAAAACACCTTGTTTCCCAGTCCTCTGAACATATAATTATGGTAAATCAGAAATCATGTCAATGCTGGTATATTTTGAAAGTGATGGTTGGCATTTTGCCTTTGCTAAAGAGAAGCAGTGTTGCTCCCAGTGCTGCAGCAAGCAGAAAAGCAGTGGAAGGGAAAATGCTAAAAAAGGTATGAGGGCACGCGAATGTGGCCATAGTTTCCAGAGTAGAAAGAACAGGAAGATAGCTGATGGGTGCCCTTCAGCCTCATCAGTAGCAGAACAACAGGGTAGAGAAGAAAGGGTGTGAAAGGAACAGGAGTCTTCTTGTGGTGGCTTGGGTGTTTCTAGGGCAAGACTGTGGGTCAGGCTCTGAGGACAGTGTAGAGCTGTCTCTTGTTTCCAATCCTTGCTGCCCTCAGCCCTTCTGCAAGCTATCTCCCTCCTATTTCAGTGGACAGCTTGGCCTGTGCTGGGCAGCCAGCGGGACTTGGAAGACCAGTGCTCAGGCTGGGACTTCCAAGCTTGGCTCCTACTGGAGAGATATTTCGCAGCCAGCAGCAAGGCTGCACTGATATGCAGGTGTCTGTGTCCCAGGCTGCAGCAGAACGTGGGGCTGTTGGACCCTGTTGCACCCACCTTCATGACTGTCCAAGGCTGGCCATGCCTGAACTGGAAGGTCTTTTCCATCCCTCATTGCAGCGATTCCTTCCCTTTTAAAACAAACACAAGAGCCACCAGTGCTACACCTGGAAATTCAGTGGAGAATGCATAATGGGGACAGTTAATTCTAAATTTTGCCTTGGCCTTCCAAGGGACAGAGCAAAAAGGATGTGTTTTGCTCTCAGCTCTGGTTCTCAGTGACTGCAGAATGGTCACATCAGCTCCCAGTACTCCCTTCCATTCTCCAAACTGGGAACAGTTCCATCTGGCTGCCGCATGAAGTGAAATTTAATTCAGCCACTTTGGAAAACACTTTCCCCATGGCAAAGAGGAAACATTTTTATTATTGGTGTTTCCTAATCGATTTTCTCCTGCAAGTTGTTTAATTCTTTGTTGGGTTTTTTCTTTGCTTGAGCAATCTCTGAGTTTGCTGCACTCACAGTGGAGTGTGAGAAAAGCAAACCCTCCCTCTGGCACAGCACTCGCAATGCGGCCAGTGCTGCCTGCAGCTCGGTCAGGGTGGACTACACCAGCTGCCTGGACCACTGTGCCACTGCTGAGCAGCTTGTCCATGCTGATCCCCTCTCTGTGCTGACCGCAGCAGTGACTACCCTGCATCTGGTGTGCTCACCTACATATGCTGCCTTGACTGCCCAGCCAGGCAGGAAAACTAGGGTGAAACTCTTGCTTTATTTAGTCTCAGAGTGTTTTGACATCATCTTCACTTACATCTGCTTTTCTCCTTTGTGGTCTTAAAACAGACTTTATGGGTGAGGAGTCAGAACAGAGAAACATTCTTCTCAGCAGACATTTATGGTTGGCTTTCTCCCCACTGCTGCATTTTTCCTTCTCTTTTTGCATGGTTGTGGGGGGGTTATTCATTAATGCATACACTTGTCATATTTGAGAAACAGAATCAGTCTAAATCATTGATCCTGCATGCATTAGTTTTCTTGCTGTGCATTTTCACAGAATCATAGGATCAACTAGGTTGGAAAAGACCTTTAAGATCAACCATTATTTTAACACTGTTGGCTTTAAGAAATGCAAGTGGCTAGGAGAACACTGCCAGTCAGCAGTCACTGGCTTTGTAGCAGAAGCAGCAGCAGAGAGCTGGCCCAAGGCTGAGGGTTCCCCTAGGGAGCCCGATGCTGATCCTGCTTAGTTTTCCTTCAGCAATTGACACAGGGAAACTGGTAATACAGCACTTAAATCTTGAAGTGGCTACAAGGACGGACAGAAAAACAGCTAATGCTTGAAGTGGTTCTACCTTCTGCACTGACAGTGTTCAGGGGATGCTCTGTGCAGGTCCTCCCTTGGTGTCCAACATCACCTCTCTTCCCCTTTGAAACACCCTACCTATCTTGGGTTGTTCATCTGCAACACTGCTCAATACGCTGAAATGTCTGCCCACTAAAATCAGCTTAATGACAGCTGCTGTGTAGATGAAGAGTTGACTACGTGGGCTTCAAAACAACATCTGGACTGCCTTTGTCGCTGAACATGCTGCAGTGCGGGAAGCACGCAAACAGCGTTTCAGCAGCTCGGGCACGGAGAGCCCTCTTTGAGGCAGAAGTAATTTTTCTCTAGGTAATCTCTCAGATTTTTGAGCAAAAGTAGCAAATCATAGCAGAGACTTGATTCCAAATAGCTGGATTTGCTCGGCTTGATGTGTTAGGCTTGCAGGCTGCTTTGTCCTTTTGGCCAGCTCTGAATAGCTTTAAACCATCAAACCAAGCTTACTGGCACAGGCTAGCACAGGGCAGCCTGGCTGAGAGCTGAAAGATTCAGCTGCCACGGGAGAGTTCAGTCTCTGGCTCTGCAACCACTTTTACCTCCTGCCGTATCTATGATTTTCATGGAAGCCTTCACCTCCAAGAGTTTTTGTTTAGTCTAAAACACTCAGCCTGTGAGAGCTGATAACGATGCTGCAGCCATAAATATCTGTGGCTGAAAACAGCATTGAAGACGCAACAGATATAGCTAAGTACCAAAAGGTCTTCTGCTTGGGGTTAAACTGCAGAGTGTGAATGTTTAGGCTGGGTCTTGCACTCAAGGCTTCAGTGCACCATGTTTACAGTATTTATATTTTAACTCTCTTAAATGCTCTTGTGCAAAGTTTGGTGTGGATTTTTTAAGTAGAGGCTGCCTGTTATAATGCTGTTGACAAGGACAACCAAATGATGTCAAAGTCCCTCTAATTATCCCAAGCTGAAGTGTCACCTCTGCTTTCTGTCTGAGTAGATGAAAGCAATGTTCAAAGACACCCACTTAATACCGAGGCATTTTTCAAGGTAATCAAGAGCTCCAAGCTCTTTCCCCCTTAAGCAATCTAAATGCTAAATAGATCTTTAAAATAATTACCATATCTAAGTCGAGGAGCCATTTTCCCCTGCAAACACCTGATGTTCATTAGCAATATTTAAGGTGTCACACATCACCTCTGTTTACTATAAGCTCTGTTGGCAGGAGTTTGTCAGGTGTCTGCCAGTGCTGAGCTGATGCTGAAGAGCTTGGGGAAGCTCTTGAGCACAAATCATTTGGCCTGAGAGCAGGGGTCTGGATTTCTGTGAAACTCTTCTCTTTTCCCCCTCTCAGCTTAATTCTGATCTCATTAAAAATAAATAGCGTCAGTGAACACCACCAACCTGGCACCAGCCTAAGCCAGGTCCCCAAATCAGAGATGAGCTTAGCACTGATGAGCAGGGCTCCACCTGCTAAAGCTGCTCTAATATATGTCTTGCATGATAATAAAGCTTCATTTGGACAAAGGATGTACAGTTCTACTCTAATGCTGAACCACTCCTGAATGAGATTTCTGTCTCTGGAGCAAGACCTGGTGCCTGAGACTGCTTCAGGAATCACTTTGAATTTTTATTCTCTAACTGTTTAATTTCAAGTTCATGAACAACATTTGGAGCAGTGCCTGGCATACAGGACCTTCCTGCCATGCACATGCCCTGGCTGCTGCTATAAAACTGTAATTTCCTTCTGGTGCAGGTCATCCTCAGATATTCCTACCATGGATTTCAAGAGAGCCTCACCATAAGCCACTCTGTTTTGCCCTCTACTCTCTCCTGCCAACCCCAGGAAAGCCTATACAGCTTGGTGAAATAGAGAAAGCAGTGACTGCTCTTTTATTTTTGTGCTGGTTCACAATGGCTGTGCTCTCAGAAGGCTTACCAAATCAAGGGCAATGGAGGAACACCTTGTTTAAGAGTTCCCTTAGCACCTACACACAGAGATGGTCTGAATACAGCTGAGACTAAAGCATTTCTGGGTAGGTGTTGGAGCAGATTCTGAGTTGTGAAGACTGAGATGTACATGTTTGAGGTGAATCCAGCTTTGGACAACAGCTGAATAGAAACTTATTGGATCCCAGTGTGAGAGCTAATGATTCAAATCCACCTACATCATTTGGATCTGGTCTGTATGGACCCCATACATCATCTGGGGTACAGCCTGGGGAAGAGTCTGAAATCATCCGACTTTGAGACCTACGTTTTGCCTAGGATTCCATACATCCCTCTTAATGTACATTTCTTAAAGTTCTTATTCAAATGTCTAATTTAAATAATGTGTGCTCCATTACCATGGGGATTTTTTATTCTGTAAAATACTGCCAAAAAGGCAGGTCTTGAGTTGCTGGAGTTACGGCACCCTTAAATGGGATCAAATGGGAGTGCTGTGCATGATAATGCTATCATCAGTGACCTCTGTGAACTCAGAGCCCCCTGACACCAAGTCCATTAGTAAAACAGATTGCAAAATCTCAAAGGGCTTTTTTCGTGTTGCTCAGAGGAAAAGCAAGCACTGCTGTAGAAATTCCCTCTGAATTAGAGAGTAATAAAAGCTGACCCAGAGGACTGTGAGCAGGTGTGAGGAGGGTTATTTGGGGGCAGCCCCTCATACCCCATGGCTCCTACCAGCTGATCTGTTCAATCAAGTTTTAATCTAACCATAATTCCAGCAAGCTAATGAAGGGAACTGTCAGGAAGGGCTTAGTGTTGGCTGTAGCAATGAGTGACCAAGCAGATCCTGAAATCTGTAAAAGCCTTTAAGGGGATCAATATTCTCTGTGCTCTCATTTTTAATTGGGCTTTATTGCAGGGCTCTAATTCATGTAGTTTATTAATGGGACTCAGATGGAGTTTCTGTAACTGGGTTTATACTCCTAGGGCATAGGTTCAAAATAGCAGCAGCAGCAAGCAATTGCCAAGCCTCTAGAACTCATCTGGAGAGTAATTGCAAAATAGCAAAGCCTTGGACTTCAAAGAAACATAGATGTGGCTAAATCAGTATTATTAATTGCATTTAAGTTTACAAAAGAAGTTATCTACCATGTTAGGAGTCACTTTAAAAGATATTCCATGCCATGTAGTAGATATTTCAAGTGCATTTCTGGAGAAAGCATTTTCTGGGTCTTCATGAAGCCCATGAATAAACAGCTCCTAAACAATATCAGCTAGAGTTACACCATCTCCACTTCTCTCGTTCTCATGACACTATGCCCAAAGCATCAAACTTGTGAAACAATGAGGAAAATGTGTGGAAAATATATGGGAAAGATGCTGTTGCAACTCCTTATCTCCCTTGGGTCTGGAGGGACACTTTCATCTTCCCTGCAAAACATTTGTGGGCAGCTTTAGTCAAAGTAACAAAAAATCCAACACAGAGTGCTTGTGTGTGTTGGATCAGGTAAAAGTGCCACCCAGTCCATTAGCCTGTTTCTGTCAATGATCCAACCAAGCATCTGGAAGAAAATGTAAGAGAAAGGCTGCTCTCCCATGACACTCCCAGGGCACCCAGAAACTTTTCATACTTTGACATCCTCAGCCAGTGATGGCATCCTTGCATTCAACAACCATTGATGGACTTCTTTTTATGGGGTTTATCTAAGTAAATGGGAAGAGGGGTGTGTTCCAATTCTCAGAGGATCTTCTGCATTGACTGATTAGCACTACTTGTTACTAGTTAGGGTGGGTGTCAGGTTTTGATGGAAGGTAGGGCAGGAACTATCATGTCAATGCCTGTGTGAGGAGGGAAAGGGGGAACTGGACCAAAGTGCTCAGCATTAAGCTGTTTACCTAGTATTAGCCTGGAACCTGTATTTTACATTATTCCAGGAGCCAAAAGAGAGCTTGGACAAAGTCACATAGGTAGTTTTTTCAATCTGAATTATGTGCCAAACACTCCTGAGGCTGGACCTCCACTCTACCTGCAACTAGATTTAAGTGATGTCTAACTCCTAATGACTACGTGCCTGGAGGTAGTCATGAATTTTCTATGGAAACAGTTTAAACGAAGAGGTCAGATTTATGGAGCTTAAAATGTTTTATTTGAGGTATGTTGGGGACAGGGCGAGGTTGATAAAAATTGTTGGCTGCTGTTTCCCTACAGCAGGAATTTGGGGCTCCAAGTGAGCTGCCTGTGCTTCGTGTACGTAGGGAGAATGGGGTCTGAGGAGGAAGACAGAAGCCATCATGCTGAACAGGGAGCTCTCTAGACTATACAACATGCTAACAAGATGATTGCCCATTAATTATAAGATGGAGGTAGGCCCCTATTTTTCCTTAGTGTTTTCAAAAGGGAAGTACTTCCTGATGCTATGGCTGACCTGATTTGGGTGCCTTTCTGTCAAGAAACAGAGCAATGCAGTTTTGTGGTTAATGCAGCCCCTGCTCTGCAGATTTCAGACAAGTTTTGAGCTCTCCAGAATATCCAAGGTGAGTGTCTTCATTAAGATCAAATGCTTGGCACTGTGGTTTCAGCCCAGCCGGCAACCCAGAACCATGCAGCCACTCACTTACTCCTCCCCCTTCCTCCCCCAGTCCCTGGAGGGATGGGGAGGAGAATTGAAAGAATGTAACTCCCATGGGTTGAGACAGGAGCAGTCCCGTAACTGAGGTATAACACAAACCACTGCTGCTACCACCAATAATAATAATGACAAGGGAAATAACAAGGGAAGAGAA
>JAOEHY010012894.1:0-31958 GCA_025447955.1 Psilopsiagon aurifrons
TGGTGAGGCACTGGAATGGGTTGCCCAGGGAAGCTGTGAATGCTCCATCCCTGGTGGTGTTCAAGGCCAGGTTGGACGGCGCCTTCGGTGGCATGGTTTAGTGTCCCTGCCCATGGCAGGGCGGTTGGAACTAGATGATCTTAAGGTCCTTTCCAACCCTAACTGTTCTATGATTCTATGATTATGAGAGAAGATAGTAGTTTATGCCTCAATTTTTGAAAATATTTACAAATGCTTGTCACTGACAACCTTTATCAACTCTTTTGTGTTAAAATCCTAACGTCATGCCAAAATATATACATTAAGTAGAAACATGAAAAGAAATAAGTGCTTTTGAGCTGACTGAAGTATAAGGGAACAAAAATTCATATGTAACTAAGAAGTACTGGTCTCCCCTTTCTCACCACCCCCCTACCCATCATTTCTGAATTGCTCTATAAGAAGCACCAGTGACACAAGGAAAGTATTCTCTGTGCTGTTTGTTTAGAATTTTCTTAATAAAACATTTTGGAAATCGGATTGCAAATCAAAGTGTGCATTTAAGTTAACATTTTTCTCTGCCCTCATAACTCTAATCCATCAACAAATGCACTGTATCCTAAAATTACATTTTCTTTTTTCCCCAAGATGTATGCTGTTGAAACCTCACAAGCCAAGTTTCCACCCTAAATGAATTTTTATAGTCAGATGATTATAACCCCCTAAAGAGTACAATACTAATTTTACAGTTGTAAAATACGATCTTACAATGGAAATACTGACTCAACTGCTACTCTAGCATAGTAAATATGTTAGCATAATGAAATTAAATTTATACAAGAGCTCACACATTAAATTTTCATTGAAAAGTCGCATGTAAAACTAATTGTTTTAATTAGGAACAAAATTATATTCATCCATTCACTATTTCAGAACTTTGATCCGATATACATCACCACAGGCTTTGGTATTAAGACTAATCTTGTTGCTATTAAATATATCAATAGTCTGAAGGAGAAAATATGAAGCAAAAATCTACACAGCAAGGAAGAAACAGCAATGTTTGTCAGCACTGCATAGAGAGGGGCTTTGATTCAAGGCTAAAGCAAGACAGCAATCTAATCAGGTGAGTAATGATGCAACAAAATCCTTGCTGCATGTCTTGCAAAAATTTAGATAAACATGTAAAAAATACAAGAATGCATGATTCAGAGGCATTAAAAAGGCAGGAGTAGGGGAGCAAACACAAGCTAAAAGACTTGAAAAGCCAAGCATAGAAGCCAAGCTTATAGAAAATACCTTAACTACTTTATTTCTAAATTTGCAGCATTGCAATGTCAACATCAATTGCACTATGTATTGTTTGCATATCAAATAACACTCGGAATTTTCTGACTCACTCACAGTACCCATCCTGATAAAATCAAGTAATACAAGAATATCAGCAACATTAACCTATTCCTTGACTTCTTTGTAACTGAGGTATAGTAAATTGCAGGTGGACGGAGTACTCTCCTGAACACGTACACGTACACGTAATGAACACGTTAGAAGCCTTACTACTGCTTGACATCTTACTCAGTAACTGCATTCATGCAAGCTGAATACAAAGTGAATTTTTTCCAAGTTGCTGAAATACATGCAGCACAAGTGCAAACAGATTTTATTTTACTGTGAAGTAAGCAATCTGTATAAAGCCAAAAAAAAACCCCAAAAAGAAACAACCCACAAAAAACCCTAGTGTGATCTTTTGGTATTCATTTCCGAAATGACAGTATTTTTCTTCTTTGTGCATACCAAGATGTTAGCTATAAGACCTGACTCACACGACAGAAATTCCAGTTTCTGCTCCCAATCACCTCTCTGTACATTGCAGCACTCTGAAAAGATTCAAGTTACATCCTTCAGATGAGTGACTTAAGAAACTGCATTATACAGGACACATATGTTTTGAAACACTGAAATTGAAACTGTAATGCAAAGCTGAAGAAAGGACTTCCTGGTCACTACTATTACAAACATTTAAAGGGGATATTTGGATTCTTTTTCTACTTAAAAAATCAGTCACTTCATACAGTTATCATTGCAGGCTCAAACTACCATTCCCAATGCAACTGAGTACATAACTAAGACACAACTACATCTGAAGGACATTGAAACACTTCTAATAACTTAGGATACAAAATGAAATGGAACTACACATCCAACTACAAACCCAACAGAGTATGTTTTCAGTCTCATGTTTCATAAATAACAGATCCTTTAAATGCTACTCAGCCATAAATAACTCTCAAATCTTAGTTTAATACCCCCTCAAAGTGTCATTTTCAGCCATCAATCAGTTCTGACCAAAGTACTGGCCACCATAAATCATCTGAAAATGAACTGGCTTTCCCCTTACTGTTCCTGTTGGGATGTTCTGCCAGAACCTCATGCTTCTGATGGTACCAGACATTCCTGTAAGCTCCTGTCTTCATTTCAGAAAGATGTGTTTCCCTCTCCCCTCTTCTGTTGCCTCAACTCCTGCAGTACACCACCTTCAACACAGCACACTCCAAAGGCTGCTGAATCCATCTCTCAGTACGTTTAGCCTCACAAATACGAGCTATTTTCACTTGCTCTTTTAAAATAGCCTATTCATCCCCTGGATCATTCTGGCAGTAGCTCTCAAGAAGGACAAGCTACAGAACTTGCACTAAAATAGGGAGAATTGCTCATTATTAGTGAAGGTATAGGCAGTGCTGGGCTTCACCTGAGCTTCCCTCCCCACTCCCAGCAACCCTACCAAAATAAAATGATAACTAAATTAGGAAAACATAGTTCAGCAAAAAGACTTAAGCCCTCCCAGAAAGATGGTTATTTGATCATTGTTTTCATTTCATCCTTATTATGATCATTTTTACTTGGAGTGAACAGATAATTTTAGATCTGAACTCAGTAGCAAACATATACATGGACACAAGATGGACGAACTTCTACATCTCTGATTTGTGAGTGAGAATTTTAAAGGGTATCTCTACATCCATCCCACAGATTTTCATTAAATGAGGACAAAACTTAGTTGGAATTGCTCATGGAGTTGTGGCTCAGAGATGAGAAAGGAGACGGTAGAGATTGCATGTAAAACATTAATAAATAAGAACCCTTACATATTCTAACACTGTAAAAATTCACAAAATAAAAACCTCTCCCCCCAAAATCCCAGCCAAGTCATCCCAAAAAATTAGAAAATAAAAAATATAAAGGATATGACAGCTCTATAGTTGGAATTCTTGACATGTGAACCACAAAAAGAATAAAAGTGTCACCTTCTGTCTAACACTGAAGTCAGTGCACATTCCTCAGCAGCTTTTTTATTTAGAACGGGAGGGAAAAGGGCTCTGGATAACACAAGATCCCTTTCATGTAGCATTTTTTCAATATTTATGTTTGACTATTTATAAATTAGATCAGATCTGTTCTAATTTAGCAAAAGTTCTATGCATGTGTAGTTTCAAGTGTTATTTACTGCAACTTTTTTGCAAAGCTTTCCCACAGTTTTAACTCTATTTACACGAAGCATGTACTGATAAATAGGAACATGGCTTTCTGTATGCTTAGAAGCAAGCAAACTTATCCATGTTTTGTTGAATTCAGTCCTTGGTGAGAAATCATATATTGATGAATTAAATGAACAAGAAACTCTTGGCTAAAGCTGGTACTTGCAGACAGTTGCTTGATGCAATGCAAAGGAACAGGAACAGCATAATATCCATGCATGGCTATATTTAATCGTTGCTTGTGGCAAACAGTGTTCATGATCAAAGAGACTGTTAGCACAATCCACATAACAGTTTTCTCAAAGGACGTTTTTCCAAATGTGAAGGTTAGAAATTGTGTATTATTCAGTGGATATCAAAAGGACAGCTTCCCTCAGTCTGCCTGAAGCAATAACTGTGCCTCACAGTGGTCACGTTTGGCAGATTTGGCAAGAACATAATGTATCCTATTTTCATTTTCTGAGTATCTGTTATTTATTTACTTATTGTGGGGTTTTTGTCCAGACTCTATCCTAGGTGTTTAAGACTGTTAGACTGGACATGAAGGTCAACATAAGCACACTAATTTTGAATACTGATATCGAGGAGCTGAAAGATGCGTCAGTTACTTGTGTTTTACTTGCAAATGTTCAACTTGTCTTTTGAAAGACATTCAAATATGCAGCCATTGGCAGAATTATTTATAGAACATGTGCTGCATTCAAACCCAGCAATAACAACAGACAAATCTTTACTTTATGCCATAAGGTAACCTTGGGTTTCTTCAAGAAGCTCATAAACTGGAACAGTGAATAGGCGACATCCTAGAGTTCTCAAGGAAATTCAAATAAAGCTCAGGAGGCCAATTTACATATGGAAATAGAAAAGCAATATAGATTTATAAATAACAACAATGAAGAACACGTAATTAAAAGTTATGCACCCTATGACTATGTCTGCAGTCAGCAAAGCACAGTAATAATAAAAGTACCCAATTCCAGATGCAGCTGAATTGTGGTAACACAGACCTTTAATATGGTTTACTTTATGCTATGCTACATATCCTATTGTGCTACCCAAGGAACTTGTTTAGCATTGCAGACATACTGATACAACAAATAAAGTGCAATGTTGTAGAGTGAGAAAGGGGATGTAAAAACATTATCAACTACTTTACTTCTGGAAGCATTCTCTGTGTAAAGTAAATGTACTTTCAGAGAAGTGAGATCAGCTACATTGCCATACAGGTCACCTATCAATGACAGTGTCTGAGACAGGAGCCGTGAAGCATCCTCTTCTTTGTGTCCAGCTCAAAACAGACTGAGACAGGTTTTCAGTGATCAGAATTTTGTGGTATTTAAACTATTCTGAAAATTCAGGCTAAAACAAAGCTGAAACTTTTGAGACATAACACTTTGAAGTTTTTGAGTTTGAGAAGCATCCTGATACACCTCCAAGTTATTGACCCAATTTTACAGGGCTTTTTTCCTAGCAGAAAACATGAAGAATATTGTAGTATCAAAAGATGAGAAATGGATGGACCTGAATCCAGCTCAGTTTTGTTTTGCTAAGTCCTTTTAGCATAAGTATAGTGTCTGTGTTTAGAGCAGAAAAAGAAAACCAAATTCTACTTCTAATATTAGAGAAATTACACGATGTGTTCATTGAATGCAGTCTCGCACTTCAAGTGGCCTGCTGCAACATAATAGAAGCTATAATGGAGAAAGAATATTATCATAAAAAAACTTATTGATTAAATAAGCTCATTGTAATTAGACACAATAACTGACATGCCTATTAACTGAGTAATAATTCCCTGAAAGGAGAATATTTCAATATCCTGACAGATCATACTGATTCGATGGAAGGCTTTACTGTATTTTCAGTAAGTCAATCTACCTGTCACATACTTAATTTTTAATGCCAACACCAATGGCAGCATGTGTTTTTAAATGCTGCTACATCTGCCACTGTTAGTTACTGGGTCACCTGACCCCTGTACTGGAAAATGAAAATGCTGTGATGACATTAAAGCATTGAAAAGCTACTTGCTGGAAAGCCACTTCCTTGCCCTACATAGCAAGTTTTCTGATCCTCAGAGAGGCTGTATTTAACTGTGGCAGGCAGCAACAGGAAACAATTCTGCAGCAACTCATAGTAGTAACCTAAACAAAACCCATTGTATTCAAAAATGGCTACGTATGTATTTCAGTACCAGGAGACCTGCAGTAGACTTGCTTATCAATAGATCTTTCCTTCCTGAAACAGCAAGTGGTACTGTGTGTAGGCAGAAGGCTATAAAAGTGCATGCACATGAAGAGGTATATTAAAAAAAATCTTTAAAAGTATGTTTTATTAGTGAAAGAGGAGCTAGTCCTGTCTTTCTTGCACATATACTTACAAGAAGTCTCATTTTTAACAAAAAAAAGAACAGCGCCTTTTGATTTAAACCATCAAAGAGAAGATGCCAGAAGATCAGCACATTTTGAAAATGTAAGCATGGAATCATTAGTTGATGCCTATTCACTCTGAAGACCTGCAGCACTTGATGATGACTGTTTTATTAAGCTACATACAGCTACAGCAGGTAAAACCAGATCACTGCTTGAATGGTAATGATAAGAAAAAACAGCTTCCAAAAAGTATCTTTTTTTGAATTGTAATAGGAAAAGGAAAGGGAAAACAACTGCAGAGCAGAGCAGCCAGCCTAATATTTGCATATCATGTGAGAAAAGAAAGAGGGAATTGTTACTATCAAAAGCAACAAAATTAAAATGTTTACTCAAATATAGTCCCAGAATAAAGCTGCCAAACTAGTTAAGTACTATAGCAAACAAAAAGAGAGACAACTGTCACTAGCAACAGCAAGAAAGTAGAAATTTATTAGCAGTATTTAAGACACATCCACAACAAACCATGGCAGCACCCTAAAGAAACCTGAGAAATCTCTGAGCAAGATTATACATTGACATAGCACAGACAAATGCCATATAAGGATACTAAGTGGATTCCAAAGCAATATGATCATTTTAAAACAGTCCTGTTCCTGGATTCCTTAAGCATCTGAGATGCTCCTTGTTCTGGACTTAGTCTGTTCTGAATAAATAGAGAATCACTGTCCCAGACCAAACTGCAAACCACAGATACCAGTTTAAAAAAAAAAAAAAAGAAAACCAAACAAGAAACCTCTCCCCAAGAAACCAAACACGCACTCAAATTAACCCAGAGCACTAGCCCTGATTTAGCAAGACTCGTATCACCTCAGAAGGCTGAATCCTACAATGAGAAAGGAAGAAATAATCACTATAACAGAAGGGGAGACTATAAAGAAATAAGACTACATGTTTCTACACCTTGTATACATAATTTGATCACTTTTGACTACATAACACTATAATTACCAAATAAAACTACCGATCATCTATAGTGTTTTCTTATTTTCATGAATTACAGAACCAGAAAGTGTACTGAAGTAAAAAAGAGGCCATTTCAAGTGCTGCTTTTACTCCATGCTTGCTTGCCCTTTACTCCCCATTTGAAGGTGTCAGCTATGTTTACAACATTTGAAATTGTTATACTTACTACTCCCCACCACAGGGCATCTGCATAGCTGCCAAACTCTGTTTCTCCAGAATCATTTACAGCATCTTTTTCAGCCAGGTATACAAAATAAGAGGAAAAAATCAGGCCCAGAAATCCGATGTAGAGGGTAGTTATCAGTTCCTGCAGAGAGAATCAAAATGACAGCACCATGGCAGGTGGGCTGGAACTCAATGATCTTAAGGTCCTTTCCAACCCTAACTATTTTATCATTTTATAATATTATCAAGACACTTACATTACCTATCATCGATAGTTTTTAAAAGTAATGGAACAGAAGAATGTCATTTCAGCACTTAATAAACATTGACAGCAATTGCTGGCTGCGCCAACGAACAAAAATCCACTGAGCTCACACAGTCAAAACAATCTTCTCACCTGCAAGCATGACTCATTACCCTTTTGCTCAACAAAAAGTAGTTGGGTATTTTTTTCAGGCAGTACCACATTAAAAACAAGGGAAAGACAAAAAGCCCCAAACAGATAGGTATTTTTAGATATATTCGGACTACCTTTCAGAAGTCTCAATTCCTGTGGTTATGCCCAACTACAAGTCAAAACTTTGCCAAAGTGGAGGCAAATATTTCTAATCTTTTAAAATCTTTTTTAATCTTTAAATATTTTTAATCTTTCAGTAACTTTCTGTCCCTTGAACAAGGCAGAACCACAATACTTGGTTAAAATAAATGAAAGCCTGCCTCCACAATAAATATATTTGACGTCATCAGCATGTCTGCATACATGTTGTTCTTAATGTAAGGACTTTTGCACCAATTATTATGGCATTCCTCAGAGTGCCCCAACTTACCTGTCTGTGTATGAACACTACTGATCCCAGCAGCCTCCATGTACCACCCTGACGGTCAACATGCAGCATTCGCAAAATCTGCAGAAAGCGGATGCCCCTGGAACACAGTTCTTAAATGAATGAAGAGACCAAAGAGACAAGAAATGGAGGCAGAGACAGGAAGCCTGTCTCTTCCAAAGGACTGTTTAGAGAGAGAAATAGTATTTTAGTTTAGCCTTAGCAGCCTGTCTCTTTTCACTCCATTCACACATCTTTCATCTTGTTTGTTACAAAGAGCATGGGGAGATTGTATGAGAGGAACAGACCTTTGTACACATGGTTGGTAAGGATAACTCAAGGATTCAAGAACTTTGGGCACAAATTGTGAATGCTTCTAGAAATTGCTCAACTTGTATTTCACCTGTTTGCCAGGATGGGCAACAACATACAGAAACAGCTAAATAAAGAGCTGATTTCCTCACCTCTGAGGAATTTCATAGGCAATTTGAAGTAGACAGTCAATATTTTAAAATGCTCTCTTTGTAAGAGTCACCGCTGTCCTAAAGTACCACTGCAGCTAGTGTGCAGAATAAAGTACACTGCCATGTACTGTAGTAACATTCAAGAAAACCAAGCGGTGCGACTTTCCTGAGCAAAAGGCAAATTCAGTCCATCAGGAAGTCACAACCAACAACCTCAGGCATTTTATGAAGAAACAGCTTGAAGACAGAGACATAAAGCACGAAAGAGTTGTTATAAAACTTAGCCAAGAAACTAAAATAGGATTTGTGTAGTGCCCACTGTGCTGGGGAAATGGAGCAGGGGTTCTTTCCCCACCCTACATAAATGCATTACGACCAGACAACATGTGAAAAATTGCATTTCCCTTACATTTAATGGGATCACTGTTTCCCACCGTTACATGATTGGTGATCCATTACGTGACTGAGCAGTGACTCATTTTCTCCCAAAAGAATTAAAACAAGAGGTAAAAAAAAAAAGATTAAAAAGGAGAGCACACACACACACACACCCCTTACTCAGCACTATTTTCTTTTATTGAATATAATTACCTGATAGCTGAGGTTGCAAAGACTTGACCTTTAGAGCCCACACAAAGAACTATCATGGAAGCAACAACTACAATTAAATCTGGAAAATAGAAGTCAATTAAAAAAATGAGTTAGCAGCATCTTGCAATACTTCTGCAAGACTGTTACTAGAACCAATGTCAATCTTACTGTAACAATTTGAAGTCACCCCAAACTAAGATTTTATATATCTCAAAAGATCTCTGCTGTAACATAGAAAGAAAATGTTAAGTGTGTGATATGCTAGAAAAGTTTTACTGAGATTGGATAAGATGGCCACAATCTGCATGAATGACAACTGTGATATAGGATACTGTAAAGCAGCCTCAGCAGCCTGGAATCCTTATTAGCTATAACCCATGAGAAATTTCAGCAGCTTCTACCTATTACCTCTTCTGTGTATCTTATTTTCTCTGCTGGTTTAGAGAGTATTTTATTCATTGACAGAGGTTCTGGGGTTTATTTCATATATAAGAAAATAGCGCTACCATTATTTCATCTGTCCAAAAGGTCTAAAAGGGAAAGAAAAATGAGAATTAGTGTATAAGTCTAATTTAGTTTAAATCAGTCATTACCCTAAGACTGTACTCTTAACTCTCTGTGCTTCACGCTTCGTTAATTTTGAAAAGGAACTCTGTATTTGGAAGAATGAAATACTCCTTGAAACATATCTGGGAAAGCGGAACTTTGTTTTCCTTTCCAAGCTGAAATAAATTGGATGATGTTTCAGAAACCCTACTGTTCTAGGTCTCAAGAGAAATGGATTATGGAAAGAGTGTAGCAATGCCGTCAAAACCACTTTACAGTTACAGTCACACCTGAGATACAGTTTTTGCTTATATATATAATACCCAGAGAAGCTGTGCATATATATATACATATGCAAAGAGAAGCTAAACTGAACTATTTTATGATTGTAAAAATACCCAGGTACAAACCTTTGATTCTATATTCAGAAAAATTGTATGTAGTTTATGAAAAAGTATTTCCTCTGCTCAACAACAAATAGTGTTTCTGAGTAGTGGAAAAAATTATGTCACAGAACAAGAATTACTATGCTTCTATAATAATACTCCTCTTCAAAATCTGGTTTGTTTGTTTAATCTATTTATATTTTAAGTGCTTCAGGGCAAGGGTCTTATATAGTTCTCACAATATGGGCTAACAAAATACAGATTGATTGTGATTATGTTTCTTTCAGTGAAGTTTTTAAACACATGACGAGCATTCTGAAAAGAAAATGGTTTGTGACGTATATGGAATATATGGATGTAATTGCTAAGAATGTGGAAGTTGCATTAAGAGGTGAACTGCAGTGAGTATCAAGGGAAGTCAGGTGTTGTCCTGGGTTCAGCAGTAGCAGTCATTTTTCTCCTTAGTAGCTGGTGCTGTGCTGTGTTTTTGATTTTCAGTCTGGGAACAGCGCTGATAACACCGATGGTTTTGGTTGCTGCTCAGTAATGTTTACTCTGACCAAGGACTTTCTGAGCCTCATGCACTGACAGGGAGGAGGGGAAGCTGGGAGGAAGAGACAGGGCACCTGACCCAAACTGACCAAAGAGGTATTCCTTACCACAACACATCATGCCCACTATATAAACTGGGCGTGGTTACCCAGAAGGGTTAGATCACTGCTTGGTAGGGCTGGGCATCGGTCGGCAAGTGGTGAGCAGTTCTATTCTCTTCCCTTGTTATTTCCCTTGTCATTATCATTATTGGTGGCAGCAGCAGTGGTTTGTGTTAAAACTCAGTTACTGGACTGCTCTTATCTCAGTCCGTGGGAGTTACATTCTTTTGATTCTCCTCTCCATCCCTCTGGGAGTGGGAGGGAAGGAAGGGGGATGAGTGAGTGAGCGAGCGGCTGTGTGGTACTGAGTTACTGGCTGGGCTTAAACTACAACAGGTGCCTAGTTCCAAATGCATCACTGAAAACAACATTTTAATCCAAAAGACACACAAAGTAATTACAGTCCATCTACCATGTTCCATCATGCAGTATGTAGCTCAGAGTGCAAAATGAACTCATAATAAATTATTCAAATGGCTGCGGGGGGGGGGGGGAGGCAGGATAATTAAAAAAAAGGCTGCTCAGTATATTTAAAATAATACAGTTGTACAGTTGCAGCTATTGTACAGTGCCTGGGATCCTGAGGTCACAGGGGACAGGCCTATGGCCAACTTATTTCTGGCAAAACTTCAGATCATTTGTGAAAAGAAAACACTCTGCTCTTCTGGAAAAACAAACCAAGCTACATTTGCTCTCAAATGACAGTGCCATAGATTCCTCAAGGGAATTTGGATCTACACTAACACTAATGACAAGAGCTCTAACTTGGCTTCAACTACTGTAGGAATTGCACTCCTCAAAACTTCCAAGAAGAAGTTTTACTCATTGTTTACATCAACTTTGCAAGCTATGCACACTCACCGATGATTGAAATAGGCTTCCTAGCAAAACGAAGCCTTCCCCATATTCCAACATATTTACTGCGGCATCCTGCTGACCATAACCGAACCACATATTCTGTTCCGAAGAATACTACTAATACAATTTCCTAAAAGAAACAGAAAGAGAACTAGGTTAATTCTGTAATTTACAACTTTCATCTTTTTTCAGAGTGCACTAGGAAACACTAAAATAAAATTTGGAAGGTGACAAAAATGTCAAATATATTCAAATGATCTAAAGTAACACAGAAAAACCTGTAAGAGTAAAGAAAGAAAAGACTAAAAGCAAGTTTAAATATTTCACTGCAAGCTGTTTGGATTGTCTACACATACGAAAACTGAAAAGCATTCTGTGTAATTCACTTGGTCTAATTCAAACAAAAGGTTCCCTGACTGAGCCAAAGAAAACAAGTAGAATCTATATGCAAAAAATGAGTACTTTCAGTAGTGTATTTCACTTTGGGAAGAGGTATGCTTCACATTCCATTCACTGTATCAGCTTAACCTCCCACTTATTTATACTTTTTCAGGCTTCCTTTCATCTCATACGGACTGAAGACAGATTTCTAGTACCCATTACCAATATGTCAGCCTCCAGGTGCACTGAAAACATAGCAATGCCTTTCCCATCCTCCTGCCAACAAATAGATACTTCAGCAGAAATAGAGGTCTAGTCCTGACACACTGCTGGTATGAAACCATGTGTTAGCCACAGACCCATACTAAGGTATGACTTTGGAAATGCCTACAAAGGAATAGGTGACAGACATCTGGCATTCTTGTTGATTAGACAGAGGAACAATTATGACATATGTGGATCTTACTAAAGTGCAATAAACCTTGCTTTTCTACAGACTGGCTGTGCATAGCATACACAGCATGGTTTCCTTGAGAATCAGGGAACTGCAATAAGTCTTTACTGGACAACTTGATTAATAACTGATCACATTCTCTATCAGAGCCTACAGCAGAATCTACTAATAGGAAGAGTAACAGTGGCTTGCAATTGAAAGCACATGACACATGGCATATGGAAAGCGTAAGGCAGAAAAAACAATCAAAATATCACACTTAGATAGGATAATGCAGATTATAAAACCAAGATGCTTATTTCACAAAGGGATTTAATATAAGGAGCGACTGCAGAGAAGACGACATGGTGCTGAACTTTTTATCCAGCCTTCGGACATTTTCACGTGGTTCACCACTGTTTTTCATAGCAGATTGGCAAATGGGAATCAAGATGGCATCTATGATTGTTTTCTAAATTAACTGAAATAACCAGGATACAATCCTAGTCTAGTCAAGATAAATGGGAGTCCTATTATTAGCTTAAAAAATGCACAGGACATTGCCCTGAATACTGTGTAAAATCATACGTCTGTGTACAGCAGAAAGAGGGGGAAAAATGTTATACATCAGTCTAATTCATTATTATCTTTTTGTGGCTCTAAAGCACCAGTCTCCTGATAGCATAACAAACTGTTATCTCAGGGCACTAAAGTGTTGAAGTCCAGCTCTGTGACGCTTCAAGAAAAGCTAGGTGAACATTAGCCAGGATTCTTTCCTTTAACTTTGGCAACCTCATAGCCTGTGTGAGATGTCAGATGCAGAACAACCATCACAACTGTTTATAGTCACTTGTATTACAGCTAGATTTTCAAGATATAATGAAACTGTCCAGATTGTTGGTTGGAATAAACACGAAGCTCAGACCTTTCAACCCATCCAAGAATCTCTTCTACTGTTTCATTTTGAAATGATCCACCAGAACATTTTTAATGGGACTATTATTAAATATTTTTAATAAAATAAACTCATAATGAACCTCATAAATCTAAAGAAACAGCATCTGCAGCAGAACCTTTAAGGAAAGCCTGCATCTTATGACAGAAACTTCAAACACAATGAAACTCTTCCTTTGTCCAATTTCACCCAATGTCATTTGCAAACCTATTGTGAATGGTAAAATTATGAGCCCAGCTTTACATGAGGTGTTGATGATTTGTCACGGCACAATAAAGCTTGAGAGGCTGTCTTTTTGGATCAGGCAATTGTATTTGTTTCACAGACATGGTCAATAAACTCTAAACATCCACATACTCTTCTGTATGCAGAAGGCTAGCACATCTCCTTTTATCACTACCACAGAGGAAACTTCCTTAATAAGAGACAACAGCAACCATACAGGGAGCAAAAACTGTCCTTCACCCAAAATAACGAATTTGAGGAAGAGATGTATGGCCTCACATTGTATGTAATAGCACAGATAATACTGTTCAGATATCCCCAAAAGCAATTAACAAAAGTGAAAGAACAACAAAAAAATCTTCTTGGTAGGTAAAATAAAACCCAGAGAAAAGTTCATGTTTTAGCACAATGAAACCACAAGTAGCACTCGGACCATGCACTTGTCAGGATCACAGCTTCAGTTTTATAGCAAGAAGGTAAAAAGTGAAAGCCTGGATTGTGCTTTAAAGAAGCATGTATTCTCTGCGTAGGAAATTTGCATCGGAGTTGCGCGCGTATGTTTTTTAAAGGCCCTCCATGGTTCATTGGATAACAGGCACACCGGCAAGTATGCAAATAGGGGCTGTCCCAAAGACAATGCGACAGACACGCAGTCAATGGTTACTGTCATCCAGCTCTTTGCGTGACATGCAGACAAGCTTAGAGAACATTGATTGTCCTATAGACCAGTGACTGAAGGGAACAACCAGTCCGCTTACACCAAGACACATTTTTCACTCCTGACGTTTTGATAAAGGCTTATTGACCTAAATGAGACCCAAGTTATTCAGGGAACATCGGGGGTGAAAGTGCACAAGCTGTTCTTCATGGTCATACACAAAACCTCCAGGTATCCATTAGCAACTGGCAAATTCCCCTCCCCTGCCCGTGGCTGTGTGACAGACAAAAGTGTTTTTAATATCTTGTGTTGCATAAATCTAATAAGTAATCTCCTGGGGGTGGGAGAGGATGATGAATTTCTAAGTAATAAGTAATTACACACTTCTATTAGTGGCCAGAAACCTGCAGACAGGAAAAAAATACATTAGAAAATCATGCTTTCCTGAGCAACTAAAATATTGCCTACATTTTCCTGATTAAAAGCTAAACATAAAACTTGACATTAATTGGAAGTATGCTGACCTGATGGCCATAGTTCATTTATGCTGGTGGTAATTAGGGCTAATTCCAGTTAATAAGAGTTACCCTGGCAGACAGCAGCAATGCCTCACACCTGAGAATTTCAGCAAATCTGAGTTGCACTACCGATTAATTTGGTGCGCTGTTTTTTCCAGACTTTCTCCTCATTGCCCATTTACACATATCTAAGTGCACTGTATAAAAGTTCGTGCTTCTCACAATGAATGAGCAACGAATGAGCCTGGAACATGGCTTTGAGAAGCTGATACAGGAAAATAGAAGAATAAAAGGCTGAGCAGACAGAGAGGATGTGAAGAATGAATGAAATAAGAAACAAAGCAACATTCAACACTAACTGCCTGCAAAACACTAGTGGGGGTGGGGATTAAAGTGCAGTGAAGGAGTTTTCTTGGTTAAAATTACAGACACACAAGAACTGCACTGTGCAAGGTACCTTTCAATCCTAACCAATTTAATAGTGATCTCCTTTCTACAAGGAGAAAACAAAAGTACAACACCAAGACAATAAGCATACATTTACACAGTAAACAGATCCCTCTAATATGTGACAGTTGAGTACCTTACTGCTTAAGAGCCTTCTTGCTGAAGAGAATTTTTTTCCTTCAAATTATTGTTTTGTACATGGCGCCCTCACTTCTACCATCCCTCCTGCTCAGCCCAGGCATATGCTTAATGCCATCTTCATGCTTTCTCAGCCACACAATCCAACACAGCCAAGTATCAGATTAACTCTGGATGAAAAGGCAGAGAGGATGAGCATGCGATACACATGTGGATTGCTTTTCTTGAAGAATCCTGTGTCAGTAAGTCTCCAGCTGCAAACAGCTTTTAACATGTAAACTCAAAACACTTTCAATTAAAAGGAACATGTAAGTCCAGCATAACAAGCCTTGAGCTTATCTACTGCGGTACAGTGGTTGGTAAAGTAAAACAGATTTCCAGGTAGCCATTTAGCACATGCCAGAGAATTAAATATTTCTCATAAACGCCAGTAAAGGAGTTTAAGTGCTCACTGAGGCATTGGTGCAAGAGTGTGATCAGCATGAGGGATCCATTTCAGAAGTCTCAGAAGAAGAAAACAACAGATTTTTCAGTGCATCTCACTACTCACCTAAAATTCTGACATGGAAACCTTTGAGTTGATCAGGTACTATGTGATTCAGGAATCGCTTCAAGTACAATGAAAGAACCACCAAAACATAAAAATTATCCTCACCCTGAGATAGATATGTCATAACTTAATCACTTGGTTAAAGTACAGCTGTCATCACCTCATGAAGGAACTTAAGCAGGATCCAGAAAAACGCAGTCCGCTGACAAGCATATCCACACCATCTATCATTACAGCCCACACCTCCACAGTTTCCATGGATTACCACAATTTCATAATAGGCCCACACATGGAAGACACAGAGAAGGCCCCAAAGAACTGCTGTGATGAAAAGCCCATGTATTAGGTTTGACTTACACAGAAGAACTGGACCTGCTATGGGTAAGGATGCTTTATCACCTTGACAAACAGATGCCGCTAGGCAAAAGAACAAGAAAGCCCCTTCCACCAGAGGACAACAAGGAAAAGTTGCTTATGAAAAGGACTGTGTCTGAAGTGAAGGAGGAACCAGACTCATCAGCTGTGCGTCTGGAGAGTCAGATCTATTAAAACAAATACACACAATTATATTAGCAAAATAACTATCTGGTTTATTTTGCTACTTAAATGCACTTTGAAAACCCCTTCCTTTACTACTCTAGCCCCACTGGATTGTAAAAGCTGCAATCCAATGTTGGGAGGCATCCAGCATCCACACTGTGGGATAAAGTAGAAGTAGCAACTCCAAAACAAAGGACAGAGCCCCTAAACTTAGCTGAAGGAGATGTTTTTAAGCAAATAGATTAATAGCTTAGATTAAAACCCTCACACAGAATGGATCATGACACCACAAAACCAACTATGTAACAGATAAAGAAATTGTCTCTGGAGGCTGAGAAAGCTTTTGAATAGTGAACATACTGCCTGAGGCTCTGCCTGTAGATCTCAAAGCTGTAACTGCTCATGGAGCATCACAGAAGTTCATGCAGTCATTTGACATGGGAGGACTATCTGAGGTCATCTGAAACCTGTTATGAACAAGAATGCCTTTACTCTGAGAATAGACTTTTTTCAATGAGCTCCATAAACACAACATGTTTTAGAAGCAAGGAGGCAGAGTACCACCATATTACTCCGACTAGCTACTGACAACAACAACAAAAAAATATCAAAGATAACATACAGCTTATTTCATCTGCCATAGAGGTGGCTACCCTAAAAGGGAAATGAGGTAACCAGCACAAGAAAACAAGAGACATTGATGAGGGGGATGACTTCCAAGCCTCAGAAGTACACACTTTTTCTTATACTGAAAGAATTTCCTCCCACCCTAACTTTCTACTGAGAATATGACTCCTACCCATCTCTGCCATATCATAAGATATGTAAGCTCTAATACATTATCCTCATTGGAGGCATCAACATTATTCTCACAATTCTTTCAAATTTGGCTTCTTAACTTCAAGGATGATAAAGTTCCCATTAACTCCTTTAAACAAGAAAATACACTCTCCCATAGCTTATGTAGTGACTGCATTCCAAGCAGCATTACCTCATCTATAAGATGCCTGTGGCACTTCTTGCACTGATATCTATTTGTAAGGCAAGGCAAAAGAAGAGATCTGCTACAGAGCTCGTGTGCCAACAGTAAGGTGGACCAGTAATCTTGCAATCTCAGGCATCAACAACGGAGCCAGGATACCGCCAAAAGTCATTACAAGGAGGACTCTGAAGGAGCCAAGAGAGGGGACAATTGATCTGATGATGCTAATGCAGAATGAAGAATGGGGCACTTGCTGTCAGCCAAGGGCTGTAGAGCTGCATTGGACAACAGAGAAACACGTTCGGCATCTTCACAAGCAGGATGCAGCACACCCTCTACAGCCATCAAAAGGTTAAAAAAAAGCAGGAATGCGTCTCTCATGTACACCAATAAGTTACATGTACACTCAGAGGAAGGTAGCATCAAAAACCAAACACTGCGGCTACAGGTTAGTTCGGCGAGAGCTAGAGTCCACTTCACAGCATGCTGTTTACCTGACACACCAGGGCTTTCAAAATGCTTCAGACAGCACTTGCATATCGCCCAAGCAGGGTATGCAAATTAACAGCAGCAGAGGCAACTGTTTCTTCTAATCTCACTCACTTTGTATAGAGAGGCCCCTCTTTGTTCTGTTGAAAAAGGCAGGATTTTTTTCCTGAAAGCTGTACTGTGTTTTCCAAGATACACAGAACAGCAAAATCAGATGGCCTACGCAAACAGACAAATACCAAGCTCAATAAAGTAAAAATCCCAGTATGATGAAGTACTGATCAAAAATAAAAAGAAAAATGTTTTTTCATATATATATATATATATATAAAGATTTACTGAACATCAGCAAGGGCCAAAAGCACTATCTAGGACTGGGGATTTTTCTCCCCTTACTTTATCTCCAGACTCCCAAAGATTTTGTAAATTGCATCTTCAAGTGAAAAATAATAGTGCTAAGTTTAACAAAAATGTTCAGAACACTTGGTGTTCCTTCCTTTCAGAAAGCCTAGCATCACTTGCTAAAATTCTTTATCTAGCATATTTGGCACCAAACGATTGAACAGACAACAGAAAACAAAACCACAGAATCAGTATCATATTTCTATCTTCAGACACCTACAAATAATCCTAAGAAGTTACTGGAGACCATTACGGAACCCTTATTTAATGCCTTTAATTAAGATGAAGTAATATTTACGTGAGTGTGCATGCTCTTTAGAAAAAAGGTATGCTTACTATGAAACAGAGTTAGAAGAGTTGAATGTGCTGAACCTTTTCTATTTATCCTTTATCAGTGTTGAGGGCACAGAACAATAGGACTGGGACCACTAAAGAATACTGCAGGCCTGTAATTTTAGGTTGAGGTTTTCCAAAGCCTCCATGCAACTAAATCCGATTGAATTTCAATAGGAGTCGGGCACCTAACTCTCTTAGGTGCATTTAAAAAGCCTTTCATTGATTTCCTTAGCTCTCTTCTTGCTTTGGCTTCAGCCAAATCCAAACGCAGGCAGTTGAATTTTTTCCACCAACTACAAAAGGCCTCATATGTCAGCAGTGTAACTCTGCACGTGAAGGCATGGTCTCAGGGCACGGCTGCTTTAGAACAACTTTCCACACCATCACCCTGCACAAGTCTCATCATAATGCTTCATCTTTAGCTTTTGAACTTACTTGCTGACGATATCCACCAGGAATTCAGAGAAGTAAATTAAGCCGGGCTTGCACATTTGGTTTACGATATTTGTTTTAGTGTGGAGTTCTCCCCCATTGCAAAGTATGCTCAAGAATTAGACTTCAAACTTCAAACCCAACATACATATATGGTATATGGCAAGAGTCATATGGAAGTGTCAACATGCTAACACTTGTGCAAAAATGATTAAAAGACCCCACTCCTTTCTGTTTATTTCATGAGCCTCTTATTCAGGCCTCCATCAAAGTCTCTAAAAGGAATTCACACAGGACCCTCTCCTTCAAAGTGAAAAATGCTCTGGCTTCTGCTCAGTGCGGCATATGCTTAATTTTATAACTCACCGAGTTCAAAAGAACTATTCACCAACTTCAGATAAAGTGCACATACACACAGTTCACAGAGATACATACTCATTCACCAGTAAATACAATATGCTAGTAAGAGTAGAAAGGAACTGTTACAGAATATTAAAAAAAAAAATCTAAGCCAAGTGGTTTATGTTTTTATGTTACAGACAACTTTTCATATTAACACTATTTACACAGTGGCTACTTTACTTGATGTTATTATTTTTATCCTATCAAGTATGTCATTGTATGTTTTTTATTGAATAACCTTTCTTACTTATTTTTAGAAAAGCTACCTCATATCCACCATGCCCTACACTGAGCAGTTCATAACTCTTTCCTTTGCTCCACAGCGAACTCTGAATTTATTGGGGGACCTCATGAAGACACTTCATGCTTGTTTTTCTCCAGCTACAAATGAGAGAGCAATAAGAGCTATTGTGTCTTCCAGCAAGCCATATTTCTCTTATAGCCCTAGACTATCACAGCTACAACGCTATTCCTTTCTGAGAGAAAAGGACAATATCTCTTACCTGAAAGCAGAGCCACAGAAAAAAAGATAATCTAGCCATTATCAGCCCAGCTTAAGCTGCAATAGCTTCACTTTATACACTTAAAAGGGGATGTAATGGTAATGGCTACCAATGAGTTTGGTAACATCAACACTTGAAATCTAGTGGTATCAGACATACTAATGCACGGTTTTTGTTTGTTTGATGCCATACTATGATAGCAGCCAGGCAGCAACAATACATTTAAAAACAGAAATTAGAAAGATTATTGATGAAAAAACTATTTGTGTTCCACTGCTTTTAAAAAGTGGAAAATAATTTTAAACTTTCTATGAATATTCATTTTTCCCCCGACTCATCTCTCAGTTCCATTAGAAAAGGAAAGAAGAGGAAAAATACTGTTACAGATGAGAAGTTAGAACTAGTTTTCAATTATCTTTTACATTTAAATCAATGTTTGCTCTTGAAAAATTGGTGGTTTTCAACAGAGTCATATTTTAGACAAACCAGGTTTCATTTCATGTTTACATTTTAGTGATTTTTTTCTTAAAGGTATGGAGGTTTTAAAGACAAGATGTACTTATGCAGAATCATCTGTACATTTAAGGCATGAAAGGGAATACTTTTTTATTACAAAACTGCAAGTTTCAGGATGTTTTTCTCTCTAGAAACTTGCAAAACAAAGACTGTAAGAAACTAAGCTTTAATGACATTAATTTTACTCTTTTGTTGTTTCGCTCCCCCCTCTAAGTCACCAATTGACCAAGACATTTCCGCTCTGCAGTAAATTTGACCTCCAGAGTTCTACTAGTTCTTTGAGTGTGTCACTCCTCCCAAGATGACAGTACTGCATGTACACCATCTCACCCCTACCCACAGCACACTCTCACCTATCACAGTTTCTCAATTCAAGGGCACTATCTAAAGTCCAAAGATAAATCACGCTCGCAAGCTGTACAATGCCCCTTCTCATTCCCTGGGTAAGCAGGAGTTCGGAAGGCTTAGAAGACGAGCTCAGAGCTGGACTTGCTATTCAGCTACAGGATTCTCATACAGCTTTGAGCAAACAATGTGCAGTCTTTAATTCTGTTCCAAATCAGAGAAACCCACTTTTCTCACTACCCTCTCCCATACACATGCTCCAAAATGAGAGAGTAGCCCTGCGGATGGTAGTACACCTGGATATGCAGAGTAACATCATGAAGCCCTCACATCTAAACCCCACGAGCCATTACAAGCTATTTCAACAACTTGCTCCTGCAAAAGCTGGCACAGAGTACATCAAATAGGAACTCCTAGGTTAAGTTCTAACTTCCCACCTCTCCTGTGTAGACAAGACATCCCCTCCTAGCCCTGCTCTCCCCCTGAGAAGGAAGGTACAAAATGGTACTGACTGCTAGACAGCCTTGCTTCAGGATTTCAGTGCCACCTTTCCACCTCCTCCTACATGGTTTTCAGTTTTATGGAACCCTCTCTTGGATGTGATATATGTTCCACAAGTTAAGACATTTAGAGGTCACCAAAAGCAGGGCATTACCCCTATTTCTATACTCATGACATCTTCTTTTTCTTGAAGCAATATGTTTTCAAAATTTATCCTCCAAAACCAAGGTTTCTGGCCTGAGCAATGACCATGCTCTTCAAAAAGTTTAACGAGAATTAAATTTTAAATGGACTAACACTGGTTTCAAACACTCCCAGATAACAAAGGAAAAAGAGAATTTTTTGCAGACTGGCAGGACAGAGTTGCAGGATAGAGCTGTCAAGTTCTGAAACAAAATCCTTCATGGTTAGAAGCAGGGCATTCCTTTCACACACCTCACAGCAGCTCAGTTACCGGTATCAGGCTCAGCGTTGATAAGAATTCAAGTGCCATATTTCTGTTCGACGTTCCCATAAACACAACCTGCTTTTGCCTCAACATACTTGAGCTCTCTCCCAGGCCTGCTCCAGGGAATACGCATCATGCTCTTCCACACAGCTGCAAAAACAGTCACACACTAAACCTGTAGTCCAGGCACTTAATACTCCTCACAGGAAAACACATGTGCTAGTTTCAGCTAATAAAAACCTCTCAGATACCATACGTACACAGCCCATTCAGTCAGCATTTTACAGTTGGCTCTAAAATTTGTGAAGGAGGAGAGAAGAACTATTCGACATGCAAAATAAACTTAACTGAAAGCAACAAAGTCAGCATTTTCAGCTAAGTGGCAAATACATTTCACATTCTGAAGGCAAGTAGTTTCCTTCTCGTGCCAATTTCCTGCGCTCATTGCAATCAGCAAGCTTTAAACAGTTGTGGCTATCATTCAGCACATCAGGATTATAGCACACTAAAATGGGAAGTTAATTTATACCAACCAAAGCACATGATTAACTCAGTGTAAATTCCCCCTAGAGCTTTGATAATGTTCCAAACGGACCAAACTAAACTTACATTTGCAAAATGAAGATATAAACCAGATCTCTCTGAAGTTGCATACCCCATTAACCAAGCTACCGTTCTGTGCAAAGGCTTATATTTTTACTGGGATTCATGTTTCTATCAGTGTTGGGTCCAACATAAATAAATGGTGCAGAGGCAGCTCTTTGCAGAATTCAAAGTTACGAAAGGAGAACTCCAGCTCTGTGAAACACCCTTCACTAACTATCACCTTTCCCCTGTTCCCTTTACAAATAAAGGATAAGTGCACTATTCATTGCTGGAAGAAAAAAAAATAACAAACTTAAAGCCATGGCCTTCTTAGTAGCAGCTGGTCTGAGCTTCAAGACATCAAATACCTCAGGAAACGAACAGGCATTATACGGAATGAACTTAACTTAGAATTCAGCAACACTGTACACTCCAGTACATTTTGGAAAAGGAGAGACCTTATAAAAACAATGCCTAGGACATGTCAAGAATAAACTAAAGACTATACAACAGTAAACAGGTTAGAAGGCAGCTGATGTAGCAAGCAAAAGCCACCCAACCAGAAGAATCCCCTCTGTGGAGTGGTATTAGAAACGAAAAAACTATTGCAACTGAAAGGAAGGGACATAAGAGGCATGGTTTAGAGACAGAGGATCCTTTTCTATGCTGAAACATTGGGCAATGCAGAACAGATTTTTGAGCCCACTTTAAAATATACATTATTAGAACAATCAAAGCACTAATTATGCTTTTTAAATGCATTAACATATCAGAATATCCAGCTGGTAGCAGCGTAGCAGGCGTTTGTATTATCTCATTCCTACTGCACTCATTTTTCTAAGGCTTGAGGCATTATCTGCTCTTGACGCAAGCTGTACTTGCAGGTGATTCATGGTACAATTTTTTCTAGAAATAGCTGAATTTTCTGGGTCCTTCTCTTTGATGTGTGATTTACCATTGCTGAAATTAGCAATTATACTACTTCCCAAACATATTTTCCAATACCCTAAGTGATTAAGCAAATGGCAGTCCAACTCCACAGCTAGACAACTTCTGTTGGTAATTATAAAAACTGTTTTGTTTTGGGTTTTTTAAAATGTCAAAAGATCATCTCATTTTTTAGCCTTCCCTTTATACGTTTCTCTGCAGTTCTCAGCATTCATTGTTTCAAAAAGTTGATTTTAGTGTGCCTGTCCTACTTAAGCCTCTCAAGATCTGACTGTGCTAGATGTGATACAAAAATCTGCAAGTCTAGCCTAGACAGCAAAGGTCTTGGTGCCAAACCAGAGAGCTAGAATTACCCACTGGAACCAAAAATGCTCAGCCCACTCAAAAAGATACTTGTTCAGCAATGGAGGAACTTGTAAGAGCCAACACTTTTACAAGTTGTCTTAACAGAAATGAAGCAAGAGGTTACCATAAAGAAAGGTAACTCCTTGCTTTAAAGCTACTTAACCTTGGTATTTACTAATCCAATATTCAAGGCACCACTCTATGTGGCAAACAACTGAAACATGACTTTTTTCACGTCATGTCACCACTGAGAGGTAATAATGTTATTTCCACAGCAAATCATTCTTTTAAAGCAGTATTTTCTCAGTATGCATAATAAATAATTACTAGACTAAGTTCTTTTCTTGGGCTGTGGGAAAGGAAAAGAGGGAGTCTTGACACACATGAACCAAATACTGGCACATAAATACTGCATGTGAAGAGTTTGGGTTACATCCTTTTTTAATGGTTTTACAAAAGAAGTAATGCTTCAAGTGGCCAAGACTTCTAGACGTGACAGAATGTCAAAGATTTGGGCAAACCTTACAGATCTTAGAGGAAGAAGAGCCTACTTGAACTGCAATTCAGTTTGGATAATTTTCCAGTTATCTTTAAGCATCAGTAAATGTGGCTAAAGTAAGGAAATCAGGGTCAGAGGCCTGTCTTCCTCTGTTGAAGGGGGCAAGGCAGCAAAACCAAACTCACCCATTTGAAAAATGCCTTCTCAGTAGATGAAATAAGTGGCCTGCCATGCTTAGATCTGCATCCTATTTCCAGCTCTACTAAATATGGCTTTAATGACAACCTCATGTTTCCCCTTTTCCAAACACATAACACATTGCACATTTAGCTTTGAAGAGAAGTGTCAATTGCTAGTACTGTTCAGGGTATTATTAATAATAATTACATTACCCTAGAAAAGCACATAAGGGACTGCTTTGTGTAGAATATGCATTTCCTCATCAGCTGGATGGCCAAAGGAAACCTTCTAGACATAAAAGTATGGTCAGGCTGTGTCCCATAACTGAGTATTTGAATATTTAGAAGCTATTGCACTTGGGATACCAAAGCTGATGACATGGATGTGTGTTTTAGTAAGTCCATCAATAAAATTTTCCTCATTAGAAATCTGTGCCTAGCATGTTACATCAAAGAATTCTGTTATCATAAACCAGATTACTTGTCCCAAATGGCAAACTGCTAAAGCCAAAAACATTGTGTCTATTTAAACAGCATGTTTTACAGTACTCAAAATGTGGTAGAAACTCTTTGGTAATACTATCTGTGGTTTCACACCTTTTGAGTAACAGTAATGAATATTTCACGCTATAAAGACACAAAATGTGTTCATCTCAGGTGCTAAATCACTCTGAAAAAACACCATGAAAGCTCTCTTTTAAACACTTTGTGAATTATTTGCAGGCTGTGAGAATTATCTGAAATGACTTTGAGTATTTTCTGTTTAAAGATAGCAAACAATACTGGTTATAGAATAAGCAATCAGTTCTTAGTGCAACACCAAGTAGTTTCCACCATGTGACTCTAAAGTATAGTTATGAAAAGTCATGTTTGTTTCCATCTGAAGCACAAGTGTTAAACATGGATAATTATTTTTTTTAACATGGAGAACAAGGTGAATAAGCTTCGAGGAGGATGGGAGGACCTACTGCAAACTGGAGGTACCTTTATACAAACTTGCTATTGCACTGATGTTTTCCATGGAAATTCCAGCTGTATTCATTTTGGCCATAATTAAAACCTACTTTTGGGATCCTTAACAACATTCAAGAAGTTCCTTTTACCTTTACTTCATGTTCTGTACTTCTTTCTACTCTTTAAAGCACGAAAAGCAGGGCTTTTTCAAACTTCAACTTGTTTTACTGTTATAATTAAATAAATTGTGAATTCTGACTGACTGAAATAAGTCAGTCAGAATTCATGCTCAAAGGAACCCTGCTGAAGTATCTTTTCCTCTTTAAGAGCCAAGAAGCTCCTCTTTTGCTCAGGTTGTACCTCTTAGTGCTGATCAGTCCATCGTGCAATTTTGCCTGTGAGCCAACACAACCATAGGACTCAATGATAAAAGAAGCTATTCAGAGTTTTGGCAGGAAGAATAATTCTGACATTTTGTTTCATCTGGATCACAGGATTAGACTTCGGTTAGGGGCTTTAACACTAAGCTGCCTGTACCAGCATCACAGAGAGCTGACTTCTAACACCTCTTCCACTGTATATCGCCTTCTAAGTCAATGGGATGACCCTTGAAACAAGCTGCAATCCATAACAAGCATAGCTGAACCCATCTGTTGAAAAGAGATTACACCCTTACACTACATATATCTGAGTCCTGAGGCACATAATGATTTATGCTTCTTGAAAAGAAAACACAAATAAAAGCCAGCATGTATTCAAGCATCAGAAATGTAATTTTACCATATTACAAATACCAGCTAAACTTAAAAAACTCTGTGACCACATGTGATGTGTTTCAAGCATGTTCGTAACTACAAAACAGTTGTAAAAACAGCATCAATATTAATACTGATTAACTAAGTTAGTATGAACTGCCTGGCTAGAAAGCAACTTCAAGGAGAATGAAAACTCCAAGTATTTGCATAGGATAAACACATATGGCTTTTTTTATAATTACTAGAGAGAAATAGGCACACACAAGGGGGAATTTATGTCAAGTGTCCTAAGTACCTTAAGATGTAATAAACAACACTTTCTGGAGTACCTCTTTCCATGAAGTGAAAGCCTATGTGATTGGCTTATACCACCTAACTTTCAGACAGCTAAAAGCTAAAAAAAAAAAATATTAATCAGAGTCAGCCTAGAAGAACTGCTCTAAATTATCCAGTAAAGTATTCTCAGCTTGGAGCAATGGTACAACCAGTGAAGGATGTTGACTATCAGGTCTCACTTGAACAAGAGGTTTGTAAAGGGTTTTAGTTTTGGGGCTTGTCTCCCCAGAGAGGTCCATGTGATTACTTTGTCTACCCCCAGCTTCCCTCTCAAAACTCCCAAATCCACTGTTTGATCTGGACAGATCAGAAGGTCAGGCATGTCAGAGGAGATTTAAATTTCCTGTAAGTGTTACCAAAATAAGGAGCCCAACAGAAAAGAAATACCATTTCTACACTCTGAGAAAAAAGATTTCATGCTAATAATCACAGTCACTGGGATTCTCTAATTTTTATCAAGGTCCAGCTTCAGGAAGACAGTTTCAACCAAAGCCACTAAGCTGCATAGAAATAAACAACCAACCAACCCCAATAGAAAGACAAACAACCATCCACCTCAAGATGTCCAAAGCTCCCTAGCATCATAATTTTTTCTATAATAATATCAGCTTTCTACGATTAAGTAGAATTTTTCCAATTGATTCTTGTAACATACGTTAACAAAACGAAAAAGTGACTAAATGCAAATCACTTTCAGAAAGAAATTTTTAAACTATGAAACCAAGATTCCAGTTTCAAGGACAGTTTACTTGGCATGAAGCTCAGTGTGAAGTTAAGAGCGAAACAGGAAAGACATCCTTACCACCACCCACCCACATACTTCTTCACGTCGTTACATGACTGTTTCCAAGTAGAAAAGAGAAGCATTTTGGGGACAAAAAAGTCTGACACCTAGTTAGAATGGTTTAACTCCATAGAGAGATGTAACTCAATTCATCCGAGCATGAGCTCAGCAGGCAAAGCAAAGCAATGAATCGTCATTCAACAAGGAATATGTATCCATCACGTAGTCACCTCTTGAATCAACTCAAATTGATTAAATTTCTTTCATTAACTGATTTCAGCTCATCTGGTTTATTAACATCTATACAACCCATCTGGGGCCCTCAAACATCTGCTGCACTTGTCTGACTTGTCTTAGGAAGCTCAGGCCCCTTTGTTTATTATAAGCATTTCTCAGATTTCTGTTAGGATCTTTAGGTTACCCTGATCCTTCTTAAGAGCTACAGCAGCTAACAGCTCTTACTCTGAATATAATCATTTATTGCTGTTACCAGCAGAGCTGAATATACTTCTCATTCAAACACACATGCTCAAACAGAAATCACGGTAGGGCATGTCGAAGACTGACAGCTCTGCTATCGAATAAATAAAAAGGAGATATATGGTCCAGGCTTAGGCCTGTCCATGCATTTTCATTTTCCAGTTCACCGTAGTCACAACAACCCACTGAGGTCAAATATACACAATCAGGAGTAGGTGTCAGTAGTGGGTGGGAGGTGGTGGAAGATCAAGCATTTATTTGTGCCCTACGCAATTAGGATGTTGCTCTTGGGCTTCTTGTAAAGCACTTTTCTGGAAGCATTATATTTATAGAAGAGCTGTTGTCTACTACACTCTTTTATTGGCACATAAAAAATACATAATGATGCCGTCACACACAAATGGAAAAAAGTTTCCACTCTTTAATTTCCTCCAAAATTATAAATGTTACACAGGATAGAATGAGCTGGTAAATTTTTCTGGTTAATAAAAAAACACGACAGCATACCCATACCAATCCACCATATCCTCAGCATAGTCTCTGCATATCGGATGCAGAATTTGTTCTGCAAAATGAATTAGAAATTTTCCTATATTGTACACAAAAATATGATCCGTAATTTATTTCATTGATCTTAAACAGCTCAAGACTTTTACACATATTCATCGGTTATTCTGAGATTTATTTGTAGCCGTGTGAGCTGTTCAGAGTATTTATTTTGAAAATAGTTAAGAGTTAACTGACTCAAGATTTTGGGTGTGGGGAGTGAAATTTCTAGAGGATGTTAACACAGACAGTACCTCAGACTATACAGAGCTCCACTAAGATGAAAGGCTTAGAGACTACACTGCATAATAAGGGTTTGTGTAAGCAAAAGAAATAAATATTTACAAAGAGAAAACTGCCTTTAAATTCCTAAAACCTACCCCATACTGACAAATGGCTATCATACTACACAGAAACATTACCATGGGGAAGAACAGGGGGTGGGGGAATGAGCACAAGAAATAGCCTTCCTTAAAAAAATATTTATCTGAAAGTAGTTAGATAATCTTTGACTTTTTAAACTGCTGAACCAGTCAGTTCTACCTCATGTTCAGCATCATACTATTAATCTAAGTCAAAAGTTTCTGGGGTTACTATCAGATGAAATGAGCTAATTTCCCCTGAGAATTAGCTACACTGACCAGATGTCTTTAGCCAGCTATTCCCCAGATCGAGCAGGAGCAGCACATGCAATGCCTTCTCTGTCACTATGGAGATGGGCTTTCCCATCCACTATGCAGCCGGGCGTACAGTAGCTACCAGCTGTTGTCTCCATACTCCATCAGGAGAGACTGAGGAAAGGAAGTGTGAGATGTAGGGCTGAGCTTCTCCCCGCTCCTGCCCAGACCTCATAAACTTTAACACTGCATCCAACCCTCAATCTTCTTAGCGGCCGCTCAAGCTTGTTGCTATTATTTAAAGCTTCCTTACGGTGCTTTCTCTGCTGGTTTTACAGACTTGTAATGGGTCAGCAGCAGCAACAACCACTTGGTACAACATGTTCAATTGCTGGGCTGGAAACTTGAGGCTTCCCCAACTCATGCTCCTATAGCCCAACATTCCCATCTAAATGGTTTTATGAGCTTAAATCTAAATCTCCAGCAGTAACCCATTTCAGGTTCCTGACATTATCCTCGCTCCATACTTTCAAAGAAAAATTTTGTGGATTAATGGCTCCCTATCCTTCCTGCAAGGCTGCCTTCAATTCCCATTGGTTTTTAACTCCTGTGGAACTTTAATCCTTCTATAACCATGCTGATGAGCTGCAGAGAAACAACACTGGTTAGGATTTTCATTCTTGTGCTTTCGTTTTGAATGCAGCCAAGTTCAAATGTCTAATTATAACATTGCAGAGTTAATGATCAATTTAACAAAGGCTTTAGAGTATCTTTGAAGTCATAACAACAAGCCAAAGGGGGGTTTAAAACGTTAACTGCACAGGGAGCCTGTGTAGAGGGCTTTCTTTGGATTATCTCTCTCACTTAACAGCAAAGTTGACTCATTTCAGAATACTTCCAGCAACCCCATGGCTTGATCTAGCTGTTACATAGCACAGAGCTGTAGCTAGTGTTTATTTTATAGCTCTGAGCAGCACCAATCATTACCCTATTAATTCAAGCATGTTTAATTCAATGTCCTTCAGCTACTCAGTCATGTCTATTTCTAACTTTTAAGCAACTACAGAAAGGTACAGCTTGTCACCACATTTATACCTAATAGGCGCTAATCGCTAAGGTTAGATATACAATGTAAGTAGAGTATATATTAAGACAGCTACAAGTGATGTTCACTTAAATGTATGATATGCAGCCTCTGCTTCTTTTGCTTAAGGCATACTTTTTTCCCCACTTACCACACAGGCTGAATTTGCCTTCAGACGTATGTAGCTCCGGCTGATGTCAGCAAGCTATAAATACACAGAGGATGCACTCTGACCTGTTTACTTTTTAAGCTGACATATGTAGCCACTCATGTTTTGTATATATTACACACCATTACAATGCTGAATCAGCACATCCAGAAATAACAATAAGGGCATGCTTGGCCTGGGGAAGCACGCAGACGTGCAGAGAAAGCATTCAGGCTTCTCCTCACTTTCCTTTTACAGCAATCCTGCCAGTCAGAATCACTGGACGTATTTTGCAGAGGGCTTTTTGTGTCCCCCCTCAGGTATCAAAGATGAAAGTGAAAGGCTGCTGATAAAAGTTAAGCATGGAGTCAGGACAGCAAAGCAGCTATAGATGAGGGGGCAGCCACTACTGGTCCTCCAAAGTGAGCCAAGGTGGACAAAACCCTACAAAATTTCATGCTGCCGGCACAATCTCCACCAATGTTCCCCTTTGCACTAAACTGAAGAACAGCACTGCACATCTCCACCAATGTTCCCCTTTGCACTAAACTGAAGAACAGCACTGCACATTTTTCTCCTTTAAAATTACAAGTGAGGGAAACTTCCACAGCAAGAAGCAGAGACGGCCTCTAGAGCCGGGTACTGTAAGAGGAACGTTTCACAGGTTTGACTGATCAGTTTAACAGCCACTATGTGGCGTGCACTGTTACAGGGCTTTAACGAAGACCTTCTAAGCACTCACGGGTTTATATATGGGGCATTATCAACAAAGAAAATATACATATCTTTTTTTCTCCTGTACTGCAGTTGTAGACCACAATGGTTGTATGCTGATATGTAAGATAAGTAAAAGCTGGATAAACTACATCAGTGAAAAATCAGTGCTTCTAAATCAGCCAAGGCAATCAGATTTCCTTTCAGATATCCTGGGAGATTACATCTCTTACTGCTTTTTTCATTTAAACCCAGCTTCCCTAGACCTTACTGATGTGGCCATTTCCACTTCATGGTGAGCTTATTCATTACATTCAGGTACTTACCCTTAAAGCCCTGCCACAGCAAAGGATTACAGATACTTGAGACCAAAGATCACTTAACGTCTGATAAAATGTAAAGCAGTGAAGAAGCGAGAGCAGTCAGTCTGTATCATGCTAAAAAAGGCTTTCAATGAATATCTGAATTCAACACTGCTAACAACAAGACCATGGACCTTTCCCATTCATTTTAACCCCAAAGAATACTAGTTGTTCCAGAAATGATCGGGACACTTTTATTCCGCAGAAGTAAAGGAATGCTTTTTTGTTCTATTTTTAAAACAATTTTGCTGGAAAAATCACACGATGAAATGGTATTTGAACATTGTATCACAAGAATCCCTACCATTCCTTCAAAGCATACAATACACACTGTACTGCAACAGCAGTATAGAACTGCGTATTTTTGATAAAATACAACTGCATCCACAAAAAGGAAATAAGGTATAAAGTTTTTTTGCTTCTCCATGTTTTTAAACAAAGTCCTTCTGCTTTCAATCAGAAAACCAAACAAGCTCATCAGCATTCCTGAGACCATACAGGACCCTGAAACCATGGGTGCATCACAAGGCACATTTTTGGTTGATTGAGCCACACAACAGCTATAAATATGCATTACATCCTGAGACAAAGTCTTCATAAGTGTTTCAGTGGTTTATTAACCCCTATCGTACCTTCCAAAGTGATGTAAGCACTAGGAATAAGATTTGCACATGTGTAACGAAAGGTGGATTCTTTAAGCATAAACTATGCCAGACAGAGGATACCTGTCAACTTCACCTGCAACACAAAGATTCACCCATGCTTTTTAGAGATTTTAGCTTATATTTCATTTCACAAATGCAATTAGGCCTGCATTCTTCCCACCTCACTTTCTGCTCTTAGCTGGAAAACCGATAGGCCCACCAATGAATTTGTGCAGGAGAAGAGTACCTACCGAAACATGCTGAGGCTCTAACTTGAGGTTACACATCAAGTGTGGAGGCTGTCGTGGTTTAAGCCATAAATCAGCCACTCAGTTTGTTCACTCACTTCCCCCTTTTTCTTCCCTCTGCTCCTGGAG
>JAOEHY010012896.1:0-35804 GCA_025447955.1 Psilopsiagon aurifrons
TGTCCCTGCCCGTGGCAGGGGTTGGAACTGGAGGAGCTTTAAGGTCCCTTCCAACCCAAACCAGTCTGGGATTCTATAATGCATCAGGGTCAGGGGCAGAGCACTTTCTGTTTCTACATCCCCTTTACAATGGGGGAGGCCGTTCCTGCCAGTCACCCTGACACAGGGCAAAGCCAGAAATAGGACCTGCATCCCGCCAGAGTCAGTCCTGTGCTTCCGACTGCCTGCAGGCACTTGAAGAATTTAAGTAGATATGGAATCATGGAAGGGGTTGGGTTGGAAAGGACCTTAAAGCTCATCCAGTTCCAGCCCTTTACCACGAACAGGGACGCCCCACACTAGACCATGTCACCCAAGGCTCCGTCCAAGCTGGCCTTGAACACTGCCAGGGACAGAGCTTTTGCCACTTCTTTGAGCAGCCTGTGCCAGCACCTCAGCACCCTCACAGTAAAGAAAGTGCATACATGAAGCTCCCGGTCAGGGTATCTCCTCTCTGCTACTGCCCAGAGGCGGAAAACCCCTTTCATAACACTCTCCTCCAGCCCCATCCCAAACCATTTCCCCATGAGCAAAGCTGCAAGAAGAGGAGGGCTGCGGACAGGCAAAGCCCAGCATCCCCTTCCTACCTGTGGCTTGGCATCGTCCTCATCCTTGTAGTAGTAAAGCTGCTGTCCCTTGAGCACGAAGTAGCGCTGCTGCCAGTTCTTGACGATGGAGCGCTGCTTCTTGAGCCAACCGTCCTTCAGGGGCCGCTGCAGCGCGCTGGGGGCGCCCGGCGCCGCGCCCGCTGCATCCCCGCTCATCACACTCCTGGACCGCGCTGTCAGGGAAGGAGACGGATGGGGACACACGCAGGGGACAAGGGACCAGCAGCCCCCAGCGCTGAGCGATGCTCCAGCAGCGAGCGCGGCTCTGCCCCTCCGGCTGCGCAGAGCGGGGCTGCTGCAGGGTTTAAAGGAAGTGGCTGCAGTATCGGTGAGCGGGCGCTTCCTTTTCCTGCGTGGGGGGAATTGTCTTGCAAGTGAGAAGAAAACCATCGGGGGTTGTTTAATGGTGCGGTGTTTTCCTTATGCCCACCCCAAAGAGCCTGCAGCAGCGCCATGGCCCGGCCCGGCTTGGGGGGGAACGGGTTGGAAGTTGTGGTTTTGTTATGGGAGAGCTTTGCCTCATCTTTCCATGGGCAGTTCTCCAGCGATGGGAGTGGAAAGCCTCCGAAGTGCAATGTGGACTCAGAGCATCCTGTCCTCTCCGCATTGCTACTGAGGGAGCAGCAGCGCGGGCCTGTGGCATCTCTAAATGCTTCTGAGAGGGATCGTTGCCTCCTTGGGAGGGATGGTTTCCAGAAGGGATTCTTGCCTCTGGACCAGGCTCTGCAGGACCCCAGTGCCAATGGAGCTGAGCAGAGTCAGCATCTATGGTCATGGGGCGAAAGCAATGACATGACTGCAGGGGAATTCAGCCTCACATCAGGAAGGGATGTAGGACATCTCCCGCACATCGGGAGGAGATGGAGGACATCTCCCAAGGTCCTACATCTCCCTGCTAACACAGAGCTGGTGGCACCTGGCTGAGTCCCATAATGCAGAGAGTGGAGCAGGATTTGGTCCCCTGAGGATGGGGGACCTTGACTGGCAGAGGATGTTCAGGCTGAGCTGGGAGGGAAGCGTTGTGCAATGCTGTGGGATGGAGGAAGCTGCAGCAGCCCCATATCTCTGCCCCCAGATGCCTGAGCTGGTCAGCAGAGCAGAGGGCTGCAGAAGCTGTGGTAGATACGAGTGTCAGTGAATCCTGGACCTGAGTGTAAAGGACATGCTTAAAAGAGGAGGAAAGTCACCCACTGCTGCCTTGTGATGCACACACACCCATAGGAAGCATGAGCTTGCAAAGCACCCACTGCTCAGCAGTTAGCAGTCACTTCTGAGGTTCAGGATTGTGCCCAGCTTCCCCTTCTGAAATCCCCTGGAACAAGACACCCTTGCCTTGGTCCTTCAGAGCCAGGCTTGGGTAGAGCACTCTGAGCTCACCTCCACACCTCAAACCTGTCGCAGGAGGCAGATCCCTTCCCCTAAACCCAACAAGGATGCAGATCCTTCCAAGTGCACTGAGGATGCTGCTTGCATCTCAGTGCGCACTGATGTGGGATGGATGCCCCCTGCAGAGGATGTGGTTGCAAGAATGGGATTTTCCAGCTGCTTCCCTTGAAAAATGCTGGTGCTGGGAATTACCCTGATGCAGAAACCAAAGCGGGACTCCCAGATTGCACCCCAAGAGCCGGGCAGCCTCTTTGTTCTATGCCAAAACATCTGCGTTGACCCAAATCCCGTAAGTGCTCATATGAATCTCAGCGAAGCACTCAGGAGCAGCATCGCTCCTCTCTGCACATCAGGTTTCTTCACATCCTGTGGCTGCTGCAGGCTCCTCAGGGAGGAGGACTTCAGGGAATGATGTGCAGGGTGGAGCAGCTGCTGGGAGCAGGGATGCTACAGCGTGCAGGGCACAGAAAGCACAGCCCATTGCCAAAGCGCAAATCCCGAACGGATTGGCTCCAAACCAGCCCCATTCTGCAGAAAGCAGCTCTCCCATGATCCAGCACTCTGATGCCTTCCCGAATCCTATCCCATCACAGGGCCTCTTCTCAGTGAAGATGCTGATATTCACCAACACCGCTCACATTTGCAGAGTGAGGGCTCTGCACCAAGCACTGATGTCCACGAGGGCTTAATGCGAAGTGAAGCTGTTATAAGGCAGCTCACACCCTGATGGATGGAAATCAGGGATGTGTCTCCATCCACCAGCTCTGTGTTCCCAAAATTCCCTTCTCCACATGGCTCAGCCCAGCGCAGCAGTGCTGATATTCCAGGGGCACAAGATGTGGAAAGAGAAATCATGGCTTTTATGTAAAAGGCAATGGTTTTCTATCCCTTATTGCAGATACCAATCTCCCTCTAAGCCACCCACAGCTGCATCAGGGCTCTGCATCATGGAAAGGAATCAACCCATCAGTCTGCTACCCAGGGGTTCCTCCTGCTCTCGGCCTCAAGCTTAAATTGCCTGCTTGTTGCTGGAAATCAGGTTTCTCTCTCCCTTTGTGCAAGGGGTGTGCATTGCATTGGGTCCCCTTTCTTTAGCATCAGCTGAAGGCTCACAGCATAACTGGAGGCTTAGTCATGGCTTAGCCGTGTTCATGCACAGTGTGAACACACAGATGGATGTTCCTGCTGTGTGAGGCAGCTCTCCCTGACATCCAGATGGGTTTGGATGTGAGGCTTGGGCTCATTTAAGGCCCAAAGAGCAGTTTACAGGCTCCTTCCCACCCAAATGCTGTGCCTAAGGTCATGTAGAGCATGGGGAGGAGCTGCTCTGGGAACTCAGCTTTTCCCTTGGCTCTCGCCGGGATGGTCCAGCGTTTGCAATCATCTCCTTCACCAACACATCCCTGCCACGCTTGGCTCCTCCTTGCCCCTCTCATGGGGCAGAAAAGCAAATGTGGTGCCTCCCAAAGCATTTCCTGTGGTAACCGCCTCTGAAGGTGAATGTTTCCTCCAAAACATCCTCACTCTCCCCCCAGCCATGGGCCCTCTGAAGAGAGGAGCCCCTCCCAAAGTGGGAACAGGAGAAATGCCCACCGTGGCATTCACATCAACCCCGGCTCCTGCTCCAAAGCCTTGCACTGGGCAAGAGCCCTCTCTGCCATCTCCTTTGCTCCTGCCCCACAGGAGGGATGGTGGGGATTGTAAAAGCAAAAGTGCCACAAGAATCCTAGAACCAACGGGGTTGGAAAAGACCTTTGAGCCCATCAAATCCAACCGTTCTGCAATGGAAATCACAAATGTCATCTCCCCCATTGAACTAAAGGCACTGCCCTGGGGCCTCCAAAAGCTGCTGTGCCACCACCGTGGCGCAGGGTGAGGAGGGGGAAGTGTCCTGAAGCCAGAAGGAGCCAGCAAGGGTGACTCATGTGCAGATACTTTCCATAAGGAAGTCATATCCCTGCTGCATCCCTGTAGACAGCAGCAGCTGGTCCCCAGCCCTAAAGCAAGAGCAGAGCCGAGCTACCCATGGGATTTAGCCACTGCTCCATAACCTCTGTGCTGTGCAAAACAACCTTAATAACCCCAAAAATGGGCAACGTAGACATCCAGGATGCTTCTGTGATAACTACATGGGGATTTCTCCACTGTTGTCCTGCAGGTGGATGAATGCACTGCCCGAGAGCTCCATCCCAAATGCCCCATCCCTGGCAGGGTTCAAGGCCAGGTTGGATGGGGCTTGGAGCAACCTGCTCCAGTGGAAGGTGTCCCTGCCCACGGCAGGAGGCAGGAATTGGAGGAGCTTTAAGGTCCCTTCAACCCAAACCATTCGAAGATTGAATGAAAGCTCCTGGACTACCCCGGGGCTCAATCTGTGCACATCCAAGCCCAGCCATGCTGGGGACCCTTCATTTAGGCCCTTGTGTGAGGCAAAGCTTTGTCCACCCCAATGAAAGCAGCTTCAGACAGAGTTCCAAATTGCCCTTCGCAAGACCATCCAGCCAGGATGACATTGCAAGCTGGGGTAAGGCACAAGGAGGAAGGGCTCAGCACACGGAGATCAGCATCAGGGTCAATTCTCTCTGGTGCTAGGAGAAATCAAGGTGTCAGAGTGTCCCAGCCATGGTTTGGCCGGTGCCAGGAGCAACCCCAGCGCATGCACAAGGCTGGGCTCATGCATCCCCTTCTTCAACTGCAGCATCCACTGAGGATGCTTGACCCCAAAGCAGGCTTTGGTTCTGCTGCCTGTTTTGGCCACGGGACCTGCCATTGGGCTCAGAGGTGTTCCCAAGTGGGTTTTGTGCTGGAGCCATGAGCAGAAGCAGGAGACAAGCCAAGGAAATGAGGCAGTGAAGCTGCCCCACAGCACAGAGCCCAGCACGGGGCATCAGAGGGCTCTTCACCACCAGCGAGAGGAAACCAATGACGTTGGGGTGGGAGAAGAAACCTGAGCAAGGGCGAGATTGCTTCCTCCAGCCTGCACCGCAAGGCTTGCGCCAGCAGAAGGAGCCCAAGCGGTTGAGGTCCCCCCAAACCTGGGTTATGGGTGGGCAGCAGCCCCACAATGCCAAATCCCTCCATTCCCCACCCTACCGAGGCAGCAGCATCCCTCTGTGGCAGCCTGGCAAACCACTTCATCTGCTGTCCCCAAAGTAGCTGGAGGTCAGAAGTGGGTTTGGATCATGGCTGTAGCCAGAACCGCAGCTGCACTTGGCCACAAGCACCCATCAGACCCTGAACGGCTGAAGCAGGAACATAAGGAAACACGGTACCTATTTTCGCAGCATCCATTTTGAGGTTGAAGTCCCAGTTCCGCGGCAGCTTGAGGGACATTCTGGACCAGGAAAGGCTTTTGCTTTCTCGGGGCGGGGGGGCTCGTTTAGGAGACGGGCGGAAACAAAGCTCTGAGGTCCAATGGGGACCCCGCACCAAGAGTAACAGCTCAGCAAGGGTTGATTTGCCAATGTGCTTCCTCTTCCCTCCTCTGCGAGCGGCTCAGAACAACCCATAAAAGTACCTTCCTGCCCTGCTCTCCTCTGAAGCTCTTTTCTGCCTTCCCAATGACACCGAGGTGATGCCGCCTCTTCTGCTCCCCTCTTCGATGGATGCAGGGATGCGTGGTCCCAGCCTGCACCCTGCCCGCTGCTGCGCTCTGCTCCTTGCATATGAGGAAGTGGGTGTCCTCCTCGGTGCAGCAGCAAACTGCCCACAGCCCAGCACGGAGCTTTGGGATGTGGTGTGCAAAGCAGAGCAGAGCATGGCCAAATGGCACTGGATGGTGGCTTTGAACGTCCTGGTGCATCGCTGTGTGACATGGGTGTCTTTTGCACTTCTTATTGCAGCTGCTCAATAGTCCTCACGGCTGATTTAAGGTTTTTACACCCACTTTGTAATGGTGCTGTGAGCAGAATAGGGATGAAAGGGCTCTTGGAGGAAAGGCTGTGGGTATCAGAGCGGTGATGGTCAAGTGACATGGGCACAGACCCCACTGGGGTCAAGCAATGCCTCCTTCCCTGCTGACAACAGTGAGGGTATCCTTTTCCGTGTTATTTAGTGTTGGTTTTCCACAAAAGAAATGGCTGTGCAGCTCTAAATGCTGTTAGACCGGGATGCAGCTCTGGAGAGCCAGGATAACTGCAACGTGGCACTCACAAACACCCCAATGGAACAGAAAGCAGCGCGCCCCAAAGGCTTAACAGAGAGCTCCAGCCCATTCTCCCCCCATGCTGGGGAAGCCCAGGCCCTGTGGAGAGGGAAGTTGCTCTGAACAGAAGCAGAAATAGGGAGGTGGGGAGCGCAGGGGCTGAAAGAGGCCCCTGGTTCCCGTTCTGCTTTGCAGCCCAGCCGCTCGCAAAGGCTTTGCTCCGAGTGCTGCAGCACCAATTGAGGATGTGGCTCTCAGGGTCGCAGCCCCGTCAGGATGGACCCTGGTGGGTTAATCCCAGCTGAGGAATGGATCTGTTGCTTCGAGCACTGAGTGGAGCCAGCTCAGAGATCCCCAGCTCACATATTCCACTGCTGGATCCCCGTAGAGAACGTGATGGTGTGGGAAGCGCTGCTGGTGCAATGGAGCAGCCCAAGCCTGAAGCAGATGAACCCCAATACCCTGTTCTGGACCCACATTGCCTGATTTAACTCAGTTTTTGCTGTACCCCAAGCAGAAGGCCCTGAATTAAACACTTTTCCTCTGCTTTCTACTACCTGCTGCAGGGACTCATGTGCTTCGATCCTACCTTTCTCTTCAACCTGTTCTTTTTCTTATGCAGCAGCCAGCAGAGGCTGGGAGCAGCTTTTCCCCACCTGCCTGTGTGAACAGGATGTCATGTGGCACTTTCCCCTCCTCTAGAAAGAGAACAGTAAGTAGTTGAGATCAAACTCATGCACTTCAGCTCCACCACAACAGCTCAGCCCAAAACAACCCTTCACAAACACCCAGAGAGCTCTTTCGGCTGCACCATGGATGCTCCTGTCGGGCATCTGGTTGCTGCCTCCATCAGTGGGGAAGGACATCACAACACTTGGGGGGGAGGTTCTCAGCAGTCAAGCCAGGCAGCCTGCTCCTGAACCAAATGCCCCAGGGGAACTTTAAAAGGGCAAATCTCAGCCCATAAGGATGGTTGGTTTTTACAGCCCCCTTCTATCAGGGTCTCATGGAAGATGCGTCTGGTCAGAGACCTGCTTGCAGCAAGGCAGCCCCGGGTTGAGGTTCACTGCGGGTTCTGGGTCTGGAGCACAGCTCACACCAAGATTCCCACTGGGAATTTGTACTTTTCAATGTTTGAGCTTTAAGGTCCCTTCAACCCAAACCATGCTATGAAGTTATGATTCAGCTGATGTGGAAGCAGCGATGCCGATAGCCTCTGGGGCTGCTGTGTCAGATGATGTGTGTGAGTCACTGCAAGGCAGCTGCTCAAAGATTTAACACTAACAGATCTTTCAAGACCTCTCACAGCCATCTCATTGCTCCATAGCACTGTGCTGTTCAGCACCTTCCTGCTTCACCTACAGACTCCTCCTTGGGTGATGGGCAACAACACAAGAGCTGGGGCTCTACAGTAATGCTGTAGAGAGAGGGCAGCACATTTGGTTGTTGATGGAGGATTAAGTTATCTGAATATGTGGACCCAGTGTGACAGGAAGCAGAAAGAGGGCTACTGCTGGGTGGGGTTTGGCTTAGCTGATAAGTCAAAACCACTCAAAATAACGCAAGATCTAAAAGTAGCTCTGCTCTAACCACACACGTCAGGAGAAATGGCTGAAAGGAAGCTCTAACTGATGCTAGGTGGAACTCCAGCAGCTTTTCACATTCCCAGTGAAAGCTTCAGGGTAAAACGGGCTCAGTTGCAGGGGGCAGCAGTATCAACACCTCCCTCATCTTTTAACAGATGGGCCTGGGTGGTCTGATCATAGAACGGCTTGGGCTGGAAAAGACCTTAAGATCAACCAATTCCAACCCCCTGCCATGGGCAGGGCCACCTTCCACCAGAGCAGCTTGCTCCAAGCCCCGTCCAACCTGACCTGTGTGCTCAGCCCATCTCCAGCCTTCAAGTCTGTCTTTGCCACAACCAGGTCTGCTCTTAGGGAAGATCCCCAAGGAACACGAGTTCCAGGGCAAGGAATGGTGGAACCTGAGTTTAAAACAGACCCATCTGCTTCGTAGAACATGGACAAGAGGCTTTCAGCATCGCCCACAGAGCACTAAATAAAACACTACAGATAATGGAACTTATATTTATTTAACAGTAACACATAGTATATAAATAGGGTAAATACTTTAAAATATACAATATATCACATTTGGACAGTCGGTCAAAGAAAGGCAACTCTACAGGTGTAGCTAAACCATGAATCAAAAGAACAGTGCACAGAGAAAGAAGCAGATGTAGAAACACATCAGGGCTGGAGAACAGGAGCACATCAAGATTACAGCAGCACAAATGCCACTCTGGGGCTGGTTACAGAGGGCAGGAACCACGGGAGCTTTCATACCATGCTCTTTGGGACATGATGCTCCCCAGTCCCCAGGAAGGTCTGGATGGGCCATATGGATACTCCCCACACAGCTTTGCCCTCCTCCTATTATACAGAGCTGGTTAGAGGAGGCAGGGGAAGGAATTGATGCCAAGATCCCATCACAACCACGCTCAGAGGGATTTGCTGCATACATCAGAAACAGGACACAGCCCTCGGAACACAAGAAACTGGCATTTCACAGCCTGCTGTGGAGCATTACCTGATGCTATGGGATTTCCAGCTGCACAGCTATCAAGAATCCAGTGCAACAGCGTGGGATCAGTGTCAGCAGACTTCTGAGCCCATCACCCTGATAATCTCTAACAAACACATGCTGAATCACTGGTGGAGCTGACCCTAAATGCAGAAACCAGGTGGAGATGTTCCACTGAGCCGGGCATCCCATCCACAAATTCATCAGACTTGGAGAAGCAAACCCACACCGGACCATGCCCAGTGCTCATCCTCACAGACCCAGCCCAGCAGGATCAAACCCAATCTGACCTGAACTAAATCACCCACCAGCAAACCAGCATCAAGTTTAGTCCCCAGCAGCTTCTCCCACCAGCAAAAGCAGCTTTCTATCCCTTTGATCATCAAATACAGCCACATCCCTCTCTGTCTGCTACAACCACTGGTGAGGAGGTGGTCTCCACACCACAAGCAGCAATCACACCCTGGTGGGCTTAACATTGGCCAAATCCTGCTTTTCTCTTCCTTCCTTCCCAAACACACATACTCTGGCTGGCACAGTACCTCCCCCTGCACTGGTTATTCCCTTCTTCCTGGGCATAAGCTGGAGGAGTTTCTCTGGTGGTGGAGCCCACTGTGAACAAAAACCATTGTGCAATGGTGAGCTGGAACCCTGCAGCTGGAGAAACATCATGAGAGCATCCCCGCATCACCTCACCTGGACATACCTGGTGTCAGCGTGGGCTCTCCCTCCAAACCTAATGCAGCATGACCAATGTCCTGCAAGGCTTAATGTGTCTTGCTACATGTCCCTTAGCACCACAATTAACTCCTTTAGGGGCAGCCAAAGCCAGTAACATCAACTTTTCATTTCTTCTAGACTTTCTAAACCCACCTTGAGGTACCGACAGCAAACAAAAGCCACCCACGGGCTGGGCTGATGGGGAGAACCACCAAACGCTGTTCCAGGCAGTGCTCTGGCTAAGAGCTGAGCAGTGCATATCATACCAGTGGTGTAGAAGTGGGTTTGCCAGCCACAGCTCTCACCCCAACAGAGAACACACTACAGAGCTCACCACTATTTCTCAGCAGGCTGAGCTGTAGAGCTTGCAAATAATGTTCACAGCTCCCTTCCTCCTCCACTTCTCAAATGGATGCATTGGTCCCACTCAGTCACAAACTTCAGAGCAGGATGCTAAACCCTTTCTACGCACCCTTCAGGATCAAACCAGGCTTGGAAACCCCCCCCCTTTCACTGCACTGCTGGCAAGGAAGCAGGACTAAAGCTGCCACATGCAAACACTGCTGCAGCTGCTCTCTAGCCCTGGAAGCTGCTAAACGCAACTGCTTTGCCCTCCAGTGTCCACAGCCAGCATCGCACCCTTCGAAAGGGCCCAAATGCTGCTTCGCTCAAAAGCATGCAGGAAAGCTTTGTGTTAGGCTTTTGCCCCACTAATTACAGCTAAAGAGGTACCAAAGGCTGAAAGCACCAGGAGCAGGGGACTGAAGAGCCATACGGAAAGATTCCTTGACATAAAGAGCATCTTTTGTAATACCTATCAACACTACAGCTTCTGAAGACTGACTTAGGACCCAAGAGTGCACTACAGGGGGGTTTGGCAGATGTTGGGGAATCCAGAAAAGCATCAGCTTTGTCTGACCCCCACAGGGCAAACTGCTTTTCAGGGACAGTCCAAACCCACCTGCGTGTGCTTCTGTGTAACCAGCTCTAGGTGGCTGAAGGGTTGGACTGGATGATCTCCAGAGGTCCCTTCCAACCCGAATGGCTCTGTGAAATACAGAGCGACCATCCTGCCCGCACAGAGCAAGTTGGAAGCACCTTTAATTCTCCCCTTCAATTTTCCTATTAGGGGATTAGACCTCTAAATCAACAGAAAATAGATCCCTGCCTAACTCAGGCTGGAAGGGAACAGTCTCCACAGCCTCTATGTACAAGCACAGGCTTCAGTGAAACAGTCCTGAACTGGTTCTCCTGTAGCAGAAGCCAGCAGCTTTGCCAGCACTGGCTGAAGATACTTGGTGCAAACAGCCCCTTCTTCCCTGCAATCTGCTTTCACCCAAATGCCTGCAGCACAAGGAGCACAAACCTCTGCTCTGTGGTTCCTGTTGAGGGAGATGAAGCAGAGCTGAGCACGCAGGGAGGAGGAATGTAAGAGAGACATCGGGATCTGGTCATGTATTTACACACACACGCGCTCTCTGGCTCACTCAGGGGAGAGGAAAGCAATGGCAGGATCAGACTACGGAGTAGGAGCTACAAACTATGTTCAGGTGGTTTCTTTTCTGTCAATGCTTAGCTAGCTTGCAGTGTACATGTCTCTATAGGCAGGGGGTGGCTGTGTGGAAGGTGGATGCTTGAAAACAGCAATGATGTACTTCTGTATTATCTTTCCCTGTCACTCGTTCCCCAGGTTAAAGTATGATCAAGTTGCTCTCTCCCATGCACAGACTATGGAAAGAAGTAAAATCAGAGTCACCTCATGTTTGGGATCATTGCAAAAGGTGTAAAGGGGGGGGATATCTTCATTACCTAATCACAAAAAAAAGAGAAGTTTTACAAATTTTGGGCTCTCATTTTTAAATAATACAAAAGTATGACAAAATAAAGGAAAATACTTGGATAAAACTTATACCTATTAAGTACAAGCTACTTATGACAAGGTTTAGTAAGCAAAGCAGGACAGAAGCCTGCAGGTAAATGAACCCAGACTGAAATGCAACATAGATCGTGATCAACTCAGCAGCACGACATCTAGAACTCAAGTAACAAACAAGTGATAGACGTGATCCCTGAAAGGAAACAAATACCCAACTGAGAGCTCCAGGGGGTGCTGGAGCCCCAACCAGCAACTGCAGTAGAAGGAACAGTCAGAAACTGCTCCCCAGATTCATCTCCCAGTGTGGGGTTTCCAACCAAAGTGTGGTTCAGTGTTGCTTAAAGGTTATTTGATGGGGGCAAATGAACCAAGGTATTTAAAGGGCTGTTCCTGCCCTACTTGGCAGGAATTACTCAATGGAACTTCAGTGTTCTTCCAAACCTTATTTACTCCATTCAGTATTGAAGCAATTGGAACCTCCCACATTCCCCACCAGCAACTATCAGGTGCTCGACTCTTTTTCCTCAGTCTTTCTGGTTTAATTGGTTATAAAACTCTTACTTGCCAAAATATCAGCCAGAAGAGGAGGGGAATGTGAGAGGAACTGCAAGCAGCAGCAAGTGAACACAGATGCAAGTGCCTGGCTGGGCAGAGGAAATACAGCTGGATTAGAACAAGAACCTCTTCCAGTGAAGGAAGCCTCATGCTCACAGTGCAGGCTGACTGCACACAGGCAGGAGCGTGGCTGTCTGGGAATATGAACACTGCACTCACAGTTCCCACTGGAGAAAGGATGATCCCAGAGTTGCCATCGTGACCACAGCCTGGCCCGACAGGAGCTGCATGGCTTCACCTTCCTGCTGGCTCCCACGCTGGGGTATTCCCTGCAGAAACACACTCAGAGGAGAAGTTCAGCTCTGCCCACATGCAGCGATGTTAAGAACAGCCCACAAGGGCAGCCGTTCCCTCCTACTTCACCCAACAGTCCTTCCGAGCTCCTCTTCAGCTACAAACCCAAGATTTGCTCATTTGAACCAAAGCTGTAGAAATTTATTATAAAAAAAAAACCCAAAATGCAAACATTTAACAAGAAAGAAGAAAAGTTACAGTGAAATGAGGCCTTGTTATTGTCTGAAATCGGGCGAGCCAGGAATTTCCTCAAGGAGGTGGGTTTGTTTTCAGTCCTGTTCCAATCACACTGTCTATGCATCCTCCAAGCTACCTAATATCCCCTTGTCAACAAGGTGTGCTTTGAGTGTGTTGAAGATGTGGAGCTGCTGGTCTGGCCGCAAGGTTAAGAACTGCTGGATCAGTTTGCTTGGGTTGGGACCTCTGAAACACAAAAGCATGGTTAGCAGTGAGTCACATTGCTGAATCTCCATGATCTCCGTTTCCTTCCCCAGGTCTACCCAAAGAGCTTAACTCCATTTCAGATGTGGAAATGGCTTCAGAAAGCACAGGATGATGAACTGTAACAAAAACCTCAACCCCAAACACAATCTGTTACAAGAGCATTGCCCATTGGGCAAGGGGCCTACAAGAAAGATGGGGAGAGACTTCTTAGCAGGGCCTGTTGCAAAAGGATGAGGGGTGATGGTTTTAAACTAAAAGAAGGAGATTCAGGCTGGATGTGAGGGAGAAATTCTTTACAATGAGGACGGTAAAACACTGCACAGGTTGTTCAGAGAGGTGGTGGATGCCCCATCCCTGGAGGCATCCAAGGCCAGGCTGGATGTGGTTTCGGAGGTAGAAGAAGATGCCCCTGCTCACTGCAGGGGGTTGGAATTGGATGAGCTTTGAGAGCCCCTTCCAACCCAAACCATTCTGTAACTCTATGATTCTAATTACAAACCTGTACATCACCTGAGTTTGAGAGCCCCCAGACTTCCCCACAAAGCAGTCAATACCTGATGAAGCTCGCGATGTACACATTAACAAAGGTTGCCATCAGGTACTGACAGTCAAAGCGGTCCATGATACCTCCATGCCCTGGGATTGTGTTGGCAAAGTCCTGTGCAAAGCAGAAGGGATCGCGTTCAACAGTTCCAAATGCCCTGCACTTGAATTAGTACCTCTATGTGTGACACACCCCCCTGCAGTAATTCGTTCCAGAAGGCAAAAGACAGATTAAGAAGATATTTTGTTTAATCTCCCCCTGGTTTTAAAAGTCGCAGCTTTAGGAAGACCACCAGTGCCTGAGGGACATCAAGGCTTAACTCAGATCTGTCACTCCAAGGTCAAGGAAGGCCAATGTTTATCTCTTGCAACCCCATCTTGCCTTTTCAAGGCATCTTAACGGAACACAGACTGTTTAGACATAAAGCCAGGGTGCAAGACATTAAGGGAAGCCTCAGATTGCAAAATTTCCTGACTGGCTCTTTCTTCCTCCAGCTCAAGATCTGCACAAAAGCAGCATTCAAAATACCAGCTGAAATGTTAAGGTCTCTCCCCATTCAGTTAAAAACCCTAGATCCTGCTCCAGCATTTTACCTGTGACCCAACAAACCTCCCATCCCTTCCCAAAGTGCCCTGCCTGCCACTCCTCAGAGCACAGGGACTATTTGGAGTGATAGCAACCATTTAGCCGTTCCTTTCTAGAATGCAAAGGACCTTCACCATCCTCACCTTGATTTTGAAGGCCCTCTTAAATCCACTTGCAAAGAAGCCTCCAAATGGCCCGATGAGGGAGGCAAAAGTAGACAGTGCGATGCTGTGGATTTGGAAGGGGTACATCCGGACTGTCTTCTGCAGAAAGAATATCATGTCAGAGAAGGCTTTTCAATCAAATAGCATTTACCCCTCTTTCTCTGTTCTCCATGCTTTAGGGCAGCTGGGTTTCAAGGAGTTTCCCACCAGACTTTGGATGATTTCTTTGGGCCATCAGCCAACACAGAGCACCACTAAAATCCCCCTTTTGTACCATCATCCCTTGCCACATCCCTTCGAAGACCAGCAAAATATAGCCCTGGTCTCTTTTCTTAGTACTCTTATCCCAATAAATAAGATCCAATAAGCAAAGAGAGTCCTACCCAGCCCACCACGGACTGCAGCACCACAGGGATATTGTACTCCTGCAGCTGGAACAGTTCAGATGGCTCACAGTCCACTGTGAAGCTGTTGGTGTCGTTGTTGAACTCCACAGGGCAGGTGAAGCACCGGTACCCAGACATCACGTAGGACAGCTTCCAGGAGAGAGGAAAGGAGACACAGCAAGAGAAAACAGGATTAGTATTTCCCTGAGCAATGTGGCAGAGCTGATCTCAAGTGAAAAGGCCACACAAGGGGGCAAGGCAAGGAGGGAGCCATGCTCCCAGCTTCAGGAAGGAGATTACTCTCCTGAGATGCACTAATTGGCTAAAGGCAGAGTGAGCATTTCCATTTAGTAAGTGCATCTGCTCAACAAGCAGTGCCCAGAGCCCCATATGGACAGGCTGAGACAGGAAACCCCAGGCTGAGAGGACAGAACCAAGCAGACACAGAGATCATCATAAAACCAGATAAGAATATTCTCAGTGCTGAATTCCCTACACAGCCCTTGAAATGATGCACAGCATCCATCCGACAGCAGCAGAGAGAAAATGTCATGGATAATTATTGTAATGAATGTGTCACAGGGTCTAAAATGGACTAAAAACCTCCTGCAGTGCTGTTTCATCTGCAGTATCCACACAAAGCCATGGGCAGCTCAAAACCTGGTAAATGGAAAGTCTGCAGCAAGAGCCTGGAGTGCTTAAAGCTGGGCTGCAGTTTTTAGACAGGACACCTATGAAGGGAAGAGAACAATCAAAGAAGCTCCATGGCTGCTACTTACCAGCAATCCGAACAAAACAGTGGCAAAGAATCCTCCAATAAACCCCTCCCAGGTCTTCTTTGGGGAGAGCTGCAGAGAAAGGGAAGGGGGGAATTACAGACCATACATCTCCACATGCCTCTGGAGCCCTTCCTCACCTGGGAATTGCTGAGGCAATACAAATCAGTGCCACCAACCAGTAAGTTTGGTCAGAAGCTGACATTAACATCTTGGTCTGACATGGTTCATTCATTCCCGGTTTTGATGCCCTTAAAGGTCTTTTCCCACCTCCATGATTCTATGATTTAACTTCACAGCCTCAAAGACCAAGTTTAACTTAGAGGTTTGCTTCAGACCTATAAGCAGCCACAAAACTGGAGATGAGGGAACACAGGGCTAAGACCCAAAGAAGCCAAAACGGGTGTTTTGTCCCCCAAAGTGTTCCAAACCTTGATGAGTGGTGTGCGGCCAAAGAAGAACCCAAACATGTATGCCATGATGTCATTGCAGATCACACAGGAAATCGGGACAATGAACCTGGATGGGAGAAGAATCAAACCATTGGGAAGTGCCAAGATAAAACTTCAAGACTCAAATAAGCTCCATAAGATGCTTTGCAGTGCCATCACACCAACACCTCCTGCTCCAATGCAATGTGAGGAGCAGCCACATAAAGCCCCTAGGGAATCTGGGGGGTTACTCTAGTGCTCTGGACTAAAACGCAGGTTGAGAACCCTAAATGGCCTGGTTTAAGCCCATTTTCTTTTCCACACGTAACATGCTGCTACACACTTCCCCTGTTAGACTCAGCCATCCCTGGAGGGTCCATTTGAGCCGTAAGCAGGCAGCTCCGTCTCCTGGGCTGGTTGTGACACACAGAGGAAGGGAAAGTCTTAAAGTGGCCAAAATCAGTTCCTGGCCCTGCTGGGTTTGGCAATCCCACCAAAGGGGCTTCCCCCCTCCACAGCAGCTGAAGTAAGGTGCCAGGTTGCCACCTCCTTCCTTTCACAGTGCTGCTTTAACATGGTACTCCCCAAATCGAGCGCTGAGCAATACTTCCCCATCATTTGCTAGATGTGGGTATCAAAAGGAAGCATCTACAAAGGCCTGATGCTGCTTGATAGCTCCCTGCACCCCACAGCAATGTCCAGATGCTTCTTTGCAACAACTCTCTGAACTGCTCAAGTAGCACAAAGCAAGTCCTATGCTGCAGAGGCACCAACGTCTCTATCCTGACTAGGCCTGTTCCTCACATGAAGCTCCTTGGCCATTTGCTTTTGAAGAAGAACAGTTTGAACTCAAAACGTGGCCAGTAGTTTGCAGAAATCAAAGCAACTGAGAACACACAGGAACTCACCATATCATCCCTTCAAACAGGTTGTGGATGATGAGGTGCGACTGGGTAACAATGATTAGCAACGTCACATGGGTCCATCCAAACTGGAAGAGAAGACAGTAAGCAGTCCAGCCTGCCTAGACACTGCCATACGCATCACCAGCAGTGATGCTGGAGCAATCAGATGCTGGTAGCTACACCTCAGAGAGCAGCTCATGCAGATGTGCAGTTCTAGCATGCACCTTCACTGTGACAAACACGCAGAGTCATCAGAGCTGGAAACAGTCACCAGCAGTAATTTATGGGCATGTTCTTTAGCTTAAGCCCAGAAGTGACCCTCATTGGGAAGGCTTCTGCTGGACCAAATGCTCTTTAGCCCACTCCCATCCCACACATCTCAGCCTTCTGACAATATAAGAAGAGACTGATAGATATCCAAGCCACATTCCTGTGTGCTGAATAAACTGGAAAGCAACCAGCTTCTTAAAACTACCCTCTGCTCACAGTAACTTTTCTTCCAGGCAGCATTTCAATGCACAACCAGCACAGAAGCACCTACTGACACCCAGTCCTCCCACAGAGCATTTTCAAGCAGCCTACATTATTCCTTCTGCTTCCAAGTGGGGGCAGCCAGGCCCTGCATTTAACCTTACCATGTAGAACTGGAGGCGATAATGTTTCTTCACCAGGCTCAAGACAAACATGCAGAAACCTGGTGAGAGACAGAAGGACAGTAAATGGTGGGAATGAATCTTCAACAGCAAGAAATACTATTTCACTATGACACAGTTCCTTAGGGAGCAGCAATGGGGAGTGGGAGGATGAACTACTTTGGAAGACACAAAACACCACTGCCTATAAGCAATACTTGGACAAGTAACAATCAAGCCTGGCTGATCCATATGGAGTTTTCTTATACAGAGCCTCATGTAAGAGATACTCCGACGATGCACACAAGTTACAGCATCACTGAAGAGCAGAGATCACTTGCTATGGATACCACATCACACACAATGCTCCAGACAAGAGCAGCTTAAGGTTTCTCCCCTCCAGCCCAGCCAAGATGAACCAACAGAAAACGTGGTCTCTACCTGTTAAGTAGAGGGTGAAAGAAATGAAGCGGTGGTATTTGCTGAGGATTCGCAGGGGCTCCTCCCTCTGAACCAGTGTGAAGAAATAATCTGTCACAGTCTCACCATAGAAAAAGTAGTTTACACAGAGCAGGAAGTACCTGGGAAGGATGCAGACCCCCGTTAGTAGAACCCCAAAAGGCTTCTAGAGACACCAAAAGTGACTGATCCCTGAGGTCTTTCTATTGCTCTGACCCAGTGCAAACAGTTTGCCTCAAGTGACAGCAGAACTTGGATTTCCTGCAGTTCAGAAATGTCACCTTCATTTGAACTAGTGGCTGCAGCGCTCAGCTCTGCTTCGCTATGGATCCCACATGGATGGGATTGGGAATTGGCTTCCTGATGCACAAAGTCTTTCTGCCTTTAGATGGCACTCCTCAACAGGCCTCTGCAGCTCGTGCAGCCCCAAAGCACTGCTCCTGTCCTCTGCCCAGCCCTTAATCTTAGCCATCACCTAAAACCTCCCATCTCACTTGAGCACCCATGTCCACCTCCAAAAGGATGGACATGGATGGACAAAGGATGACGCCTGTCAACGCTGGTCCCTGCACAGATCATGGGATTCAAATCTCTGAACAACCTTTATCCAGACTCTTTCAAGATATTAATCTATCAAGACTTATGGGGGCTTTTCTTTGACAAGACCGGCTACCAGATGACCTTGGTCAGCACAGAGCAATCCCAGGGTCTCTGATTTGGAGGCAGCCAGAAGATCTGTGAGGAGATGAAGCATTACTGCTGCACACAAGTCCCCTTACTCACCAGCTGAGCGTCCTGAACCAGGGCAGGTCATACGAGTGGTACACGTTATAGCCAATAGTGATAATCTCATGGAAACATTTGATCTGGACACACATCACCTGCACAAAAGACATGCAGAAGCTCTCATACATGTTGATAAACATCTTTTTCCTCAGGGAGATTAAAACCATGTATGTATAGAGCAAAAGATACTTTAGCAGTTGCTACCAGTCTGGCAGAGCCTCCTAATCCAACATGGGAAGCCGCCAATATTGCTTTTCCCTCCCCTTTCTCTGCAGGAGGATCCTAACAACTCCTGGTCTTAGTCTCAGTTGCAACCAAATGCTGACCATCAGGACAGGCAGTCACTGGTTGCTTCCAGGTTTCCTCCATGGAGGAAATCCAGCAAGTTTACAAAGGACCTCTACAATATGCAGCTCTGAGCTGCCCACCCCAGTGACCCTCCCCCTGACCACTGTGAATGTCAGGATCTCCCTGAAGCACTTACTATTGTCATTAAGACCATGGGTCCCAAGTAGATGATGATGAAGAAGAAGGTAATCATTGCCAGCGTGAGGATGCCTCGTACCCACCAGTTCTTCCATCTAAGCCACAGAGAAGGAAAGACATTAGAGAAAGACAAACCAAAGCAAGGAAGCAGGACAGCACTTCTGCTCTCTGCATATCACAGGAAGGAAACAGAGCCCTAGAAACCCCAAGTTTTCTTTCAGTGCTGCAGAGGCCTCGACCCACTGAAGGCCTGCTTGCAGCAGCTGCAAGGCTGCAGTTCAACTCAGTCTTCCTCTCACTGCATGCAGGGGCAGAACATCTCCCAGGGCTCTGAAATGGGACAGGAGAGCGTCTGTTCCTGCACTGCTACAGGTTTCACACACCTTGGACAAGCTGCATGACAAGTTCAAATAAAATGGGGACCATTACCTATCTCGACACTCCTTTTCAAGAGCAGACACGTGCCCTGGTGTGTTGTATCCTCACTGCTGTCCAGGAGACCATAAAATCACGGAATCATGGAATGGTTTGGGTTGAAGGGGCCTTAAAGCTCATCGAGTCCCAACCCCTACCATGGCCAGGGACACCTCCCACTAGAGCAGCTTGATCCAAGCCCGTGTCCAACCTGGCCTTGAGCACTGCCAGGGATGGGGCAGCCACAGCTTCACCGGGCACCCTGTTCCGATGTCTCACCATCCTGCCTCGAGCCTCTCCCATCCCCGCAGCACATCCAGGAGAGACACTTTCTCCCATGGTAGAAATAAGACATTTTCCTCCCCAAAGCAGCCTGTAAAAAATATTCCCAGTTTCTTCTTGGGCCCTCTCCCACCACTGCCCCCCTGAGAGCTCTGCTCTCCCAAGCACTGTCACTGTCATCGTCTGTTTCCTATGGCTCAGGGAACACAGCACTTCTGGGAGCAGCTTCTTCAGCCTCCAGCAGCCACCACCACGCTGCTGGGGCTAGGACAGCCCCAGTGACCATGCAGGGACCCTGGCAGCAGAGGGAGATGATGCTCAGTGAGTGGTACCTTGAGGACAGGTTGGAGAGGGCTCTGTTGAGGACCTCTGGAGTGTCATCTGATGTCGGCACCGGGGGGGATCCTCCAAACTCAGATTTGCTTTCGCTGTCTGATGCTGTCTCTCCATCCAGCTTGTTCTCAGACTCTGACTCCTGCAAGTTAAAGAGAGGCAAAGAGCTTTAGCAGGCACACTCTGAAGGAACTCAGACCAGCCCACTGGATGCAACACCACCACTCTGCTTCTGCATGAACGAGGAAAAGCAAATATTCCAGGTATTACATGGGGTTATACCCATGAGAAACAACATCAAGTGGTTTAGGTGACATACACAATGGGATTTTACTCTCCATCAGTCTCAGGAGCAACCAGAGAAAAGGATCTGCTCCCTCTGAACGGGTACAGATAACTCACAGCTGATGAATAAATATCTCCAAGTGCTTAAGGGACACAGGCTTGTTAGCAGGAATTCTTACAAGGTCCCCAATCCCCAGGCAGATCTCCAAGTATGCAACCCTGCCCAAATTAGAAAGAAAGGCCTCCAAGCAGACAGGCTCAAGGCTGACTTCACAGGCAGACACTAAAAATAACACCAAGCCCATCCTCAAATAGCTGAAGAGGAAGAGCATGGCTTATCACCCGCACCCAACCATCCTCTCTGGCCACAGAAGTGACCTGATGTATAGGAAAGAAACACCCGTGCCTTCCTCACCCTTTGTACTGCTCCAGCACTGAGCTCAGAGCACAGACCTGTAGTTAGGAAGTAAACACAGGCAAGGCAGGAGGTTACAGAAGGCCAGAAGAACTATAAGCGACCTCTTGGCTCTCAGGCAGCCCCATGCCCCTTCTCCAGTGGCAGTTCTTCATCCAGCTCATCTCCTAAATAGAGGATGAATCCAAAGTTCCCCATTTCTCCCTCACTTCAGTGGCAGAGCTTCACCGTGCTCCTCAGCCTTGCAGCAAGGAAGGAAAACGCTGCTCGAGGGGAAGCGCCCGTGCATCAGGAGCTGGCCTCGGCCCATGGGCTATTTTAGAACTCCTGGAAAGGAGAGCGTGTTAGCAGGAAAAACAAGGAGGGAGCCAAGCTGGGAGCTCTGCAAAGAGACTTCATCCCTTTGGGCTCACAGGCAGCGCTGCCCTGTGCTTGGAAATAGGGATCAAAACAAGCAGCCGCTGGGGCTGCTTTGGTGTTACCAAGACGCAGCTCACAACAGCACTAAGAGCTGAGCAGCTCCCTTATTTAAGGCAGGAAAAGAGAATTGCCTCCCAGTCTGTAACACATCAATGGCTGCAGGCCAGGTTCTTAAAACAGAGCAGTTAGCCACCGTCAGGTGGAGGCAGCTAAAAATACAATGGTCATGTCAGAAATGACTTGTGGGGATGAGCGAAGCAGTGGCCACGGCACCAGTCACATCCTGTGCTACCCCCTCCCACCTTGCCCTGCACTCACTATTGCCATTCCCATCGCTGGGAAGGAAGGAAGAGGAAAGCAAACCTAAGGAGCTCTGCCAGCCCCTGTGTGGGTTTGGAGAGCTGGCAAAGCAATGCAGCTTGGCTTTGCTTTAGCTGGGTCTTAACTGACCTGGAGAGCCCACTTGTCCCTCAGACCTCAGATTTCGTGCCATTTAACTGGGAGCACACCAAAGATCAAATCCATCACACAGCTGCAAATGGTAGCAAGCAAAAAGACAGGAAATCATGGAATGATTTGTGTTGGAAGGGAGCTTCATACTCATCCAGCTCCAACCCCCTGCCACGGGCAGGGACACCTTCCACTAGAGCAGCTTGCTCCAAGCCCCTTCCAACCCGGCCTTGAACACTGCAGGGACCTGAAGATCATGAGTTTGGTATCCTATAGCACAGCACAGGGGCCCTGTTCTCAAGCAGGCCTGGGGAAATCAGAGCACTGCATTAGCTTCTCATTGCAGTGCTTCCTCCAAGAAAAGGATTCCCTGCAGAATTCCCCTGTGGGCAACCCAATCAAGAGCAAAAGCTTCAGCTCCAGGCTGCCTGAACTCAGTTTCCTCTGGTTTTCTAGATTATGTTTAAGTAATGGGGCTTTTCTTCTCTTTTGTAGATGTCTAAAGAAGAAAACTTCATGTGCTTCAAATCAAATGGACAAGGAAGTACCTGGGTACTTAGAGCAGTCATCATTACCTGTATAGGCTAAAACCCCAAATCTCAAGCAGGTCTCTAATACAGTCCAGGTATCCATTATTTCAGGCACAATTCCCAGGCTTAAAAGGACTTTTATTCCCTGGATAAAAGGTCCAAGCACTGAAACGAGGCAGCAGATCCGAGGCAGCATCTCTGCATTTCATTCCCCAGCGTGCTGACATTGCAAGGCAAAGTGCAAATCATTCCTTCCCTATAACCCAGAGGATCAGAAGGTTCACAAAGTGCTCAGAGGCTAAAAGAAGGGGAAAGAGCACCAATGCCTTCTTGGCCAAGAACATGAGAGATGAAAGCAACCACACAGCTCAAGAGGCGGGAGAATCTGATGTCACAACCGAGCTAATCTAAGAGTTGCCACAGCCCAGCTGAGGGTTCCTTGCACTCATTGCAAGGCACCGATATTGCTGTAAATCACATCACCAACTCACTGATCCACTGATTGCAGTGTGACACAGAAGTGTTTTGGTCTTCAAAAGCAGGAGCAAAGCCTCCCTGGATGGGTCCAACACTGCACGAATCCCACTGTTTCCCTCATCCTCAATGGTGTCATGCAACAGACACTCAATCCTCACAGCTCCAAACATCACCACTTATTTCAGATACTACAAAGAAGAAAATCAAGAGGTGTGTCAAGAGGAAGGGATACTGCCAGGGGTCAATATTGAGTGTAGGACACATTCCTCCATCTCTTAATTTAAGCCTGATGGGAGGTGCAAGAAAACATTTTCCCTGCTGGAAGAACTCACCCAAGTGAGGGCTAATGTGTATTTGAACATCCTCACTTTGAAAGCAACTGAGCTGTGCCAGGGTTCAGCTCTCCTCCCTGCTTAGCTCTCTGTCTGAAATGGAGTGTTGAGATTATATAGGACATTGTGCCAGATATAGGCTATGGAAAGGACTCAGTAATCGACACTATTTTTATACCTTTTATGCAGATTGCAACCAGCAGCCTACAAATCACCAGTTGAAGCAGCCGAGCAGGATGCTAAATAACTTGTTCAAGCCTCAGCGTGATGCGCCCTGGTTTAGGCTACTTAATCCAGCTGTGGCATTGCCTTGATAACACCCTCTACACTGCACGTTTCCACTGCTGCCTCACTAGTCCTCCAACCAAGCCAGAGAGATCCCTATCCCAAAGGATAATCATCAGAGCCGTGCTTTGTGCAAAGCAGCTTGCAGCAGCAAGCAGACACAGGGAGTGACGCTTGCCAAGGGCTATCGCTCGTGATCATTTAAGCTCATTCCAGTGTCAGTGCTTCTGCAAAGAGCAAGTTTGTCCTCTGTTAAGCCAAACAGAGGGTTCCACAATGCCAGTACAAGCAGCATTTCAGAGAGGCTGGGTGTAAGAGATGGTGTTCTACCACCAGTTCTGCTCCTCCACTAACAAACACCAGGTTTCAGATGCTGCTTCTGTGCATGTTCTCTTACTACACCTCTCCCACACCAATTTTTCCTGTTAGCTCAGTCACTGCTATTCCCTCTGCCTCCCTCCTCCCAGGCAGAAGCAGGGCAGAGCACTCAGTGCAGACGTGGATGTCAGAAATCTATGTGCATGATGCAGAGCTGGGAAGCAATTAAAACCCCTCAGTAAGAGCAAATCAATCTTCCCCTCCAGTTACCTTTGAATCTGACTTTATTTTTCCATTTCTTTTACAGAGGGAGCATTAAGTCAATTTAAACACAATCAGATGCAGTAGCTTTTAGTGGCTTTTGTTCCCAATACGGAGTTATTAAATTGAAGGGCTCTTTCTTAGGCAAATTTGCCTGTCCAGCATCGTAGGCAAGCCCAGAGCTCCTCCTTCAATTTATCATCTCATTATTGAAGGCTTCTTATCACAGACTGGCTTGGGATGAAGGGCGCTTAAAGCTCATCCAGTCCCAACCCCCTGCCTCGGGCAGGGACACCTTCCATAGAGCAGAGTGCTCCAACCCCTGTGTCCAACCTGGCCTTGAGCACTGCCAGGGATGGGGCAGCCACAGCTCCTCTGGGCACCCTGTGCCAGCGCCTCAGCACCCTCACAGGGAAGAGCTTCTGCCTTACATTCAACCTAAAGAATCAAGAAACAGAGGGATAAAAATCGAAGTAGCAATGTCCATTTTACCATAACTCATTCATTTTCACACACGTCACGATGAGAAGAAAGAGTAAAACCCACCAATGCCGGTGAGGGCTCTTTCTCCCCTGAACCAGAACAGAGGGAAAAAGCCAGATACCTACTTGCTTGTTGTATTTGTGAAACCAGTAGATCCAAGTAACATTTGCAAACAAGTATTTAATCACCCTAACGAAACATACACGGAGAAAGGAGCTGTCTTGGCTTGCTTGAAACTGAACTCCTGCAAGCATGCAGGAAGAAATCTGTGCTCACAGCTTAGCTGGCTTTCTCAGAGCCAAAGCTGTGAGCACATGGGGTTTTATGCCCAAGCATCCATGACATGATCTCAGTTGCCATAGAAACAAGGCAGTAATCTCCCTGCCAAAAATGCTCAGCCCAATACGGAGATACAGTGAAGTGCTCGAGGCTGGCACATGAAACTCATTCAAGAAATCCCTGTATTTGTGCACCTTTCTTGAAGCAGGCTGCTGGTTTATTTAGACTTCCTGCCAGACTTGACCCGAAAGCTGTGATGGGAAATCCTAATACACTGCTCAAGAGAGAAAGAGTTGTTTTCTTCAAGCAATAAACCTGAGAGCTACAACAACAGGCACCCATTTGCACTAAAGCCTCTGCTGTTCTCAGCCCTGAGCACATTTGCAGCATCAAGGCCAGTATAATTAGTCTAATGGATACAAACCCAGCGGCCTCACTTATGAAGATCTCCATGTTTTGCAGAAGCGGTTTTAATTCCTACAGTTGGGAAAACTGCTCTATTCCCATCTCCCCTTCTTCAGTGCTTTACTGACACAGCACCTTCCTGTTTCCAACAGATCCATGCCACAGGCAAACCAAACCCACCCCTTGACGCCACCTTGGTGGTGACACCAAGGCAAGAAATCATCCCGTTATAAGCTATATCCTAACTACAAGATATCCTCTTTTGGCTCAGAAGCTCCATAGGGTGAAAGACAGAAAACTCCTGTTGCCATCCCATGTTTCCAAAGCCACCTGCTTTGTTTTGATCACAACCAAGCTCAGCTCAGCAGTGGGATGTGATGGGAGGAATGCAGGGGTTGCATGGAGCACAACAGCCTGATAAAAGAGCCTGATCTCAGTGTCAGCAAATATGAGTCATGTGAAGTCATATATCCCTGACTCACCCAGCACAAGTTAACCCTCAACACAGCACCCATTCTGAGATCCATTCATTCCAGGGAATCAAGCAGGTAAATGCATCAAGCTCCAAGTCCTTTCAAGAAGCTATTTTTGGTCTCTTTTGTATACAATAGGCTGCTGGTTCTGGCATTCCCCCAGAATTTCCTACTGCGAGGAAAGGAACATGCCTCCCCCTCTGGGGCATGTGATGGAGATGTTTTGGAGATAGGCTTCAGTGCTGGGCTCTCCTGGATCTAACTGGCATCCCTTTGCTACGTGGCATTTACACACTGGCAGACTTTGTTGTCCCTGCAGAGACACCAAGAACACATACAAAACCAAGGAAGTACAGCTCTGAAGTACCTCTTGGAACTGTGTCTGGAAGAGGCTGCCCCAAAGCTGTGGTTCTGCATAGACACTGTGATCTGCTGTGCTTGGAAGAGCTGTGAGGAAGAAGAGGGAGAACAAACACAGCTCTGCAGCAGCAGGTGCATGATTCACATTGGAGCTTAGCAAGGAAAGAAGCCATGTGGGACTTGGACCAGTATTAGCTATAACCCTGAGGAGCCCAAATCAGTATTTTCCTGAAGTCACAGCTACCATCATAAACCTACAGACTTGTTCTAAAGGGAAATCTGTGAATCTTCATGTCCTTTATAACTCTGGAAAACATAAATCAGGGAAAACTTAGGTGAAGCAGATCACCAGAAGAGGCACACGCTAACACAGACCACACGCGGGGGAAAACAAGAGAGCTATTGACAGGCACAGCAATGATTTTCTGCCAATACAAAGAATATTGGCGTCCTGGGAAATACAAAGTGTCAATATTCCTTTTCTTTCAGAAAGGAAATAGTGATTTGCTTGGAAAAAACTGCATCTTCATGAAAACCCCTTCCTAAGGAAGGTGTTTCCAAGGCTGGTCTACCCCTGGTGCAAATCACTGCTCATTAAAAGCAGGCAGGAGGACAAATTGGTTTTCTTACCACCTAATGTGTGGTATGTGCTTGACAGGCAGTGAAATCAGTCCTTAGCTTCCTTCCTGCTGGGAAGAGAAGTGCAAACATCTCATGACAGCTTCCTTTTTCTCAGCACCAAACATCCCTGCATTCCCAGGAGTCACCCCCCTCACATCATGGCAGGCACAGGGCTTCAGAAGCACAAGCAGAGATACCATTCACATATAAAGCAGCTTGTCTGAGCACCGACCTCAACCTGCAACATGGGGAGAGGGGAAAGGCAGCACCAGTATCCATATCAAGAGGTGTGGATGTGCCACGTCTCCCTCCATCACCCAGTGCTACACTGACCTTACCTGGTACAGTAACAAGACACGGTCAGGAGCGAGGACAGGCCACTGCAGCAATAGGGAACATGAGAAGAAGCTCCCACCTCCACTAAGACCCAGCAGGAACACTACAGAAAACAGGTCAGCCACACGCTGAAGGTAACAGCAACTTCCAGATACTGCCAAGAGAGACACTCTCTTGTGTAGCCCTCCTGACCAGACAGAAATAAATCATTGGGTCATTAATAAGGATAGGAAACAAAAGCCTGCTTTGAACTATTCAAAGGGCTGAGTAATGGAAAGGCAATGTGTGCCTGAGGGGTTTAACCTGAGCATTGACAGACCCTGTCTCTATTATAGAATCCTACAGTGGTTTGGGAAGGGACCTTAAAGCTCACCCAGTTCCAACACCCTGGAGAGCAGTCAAACCAGACACCATCCACAGCGAGCAGCCTGCAGCTCTTCCACCAGCTCCATGGCAGGCCAGAAGCTGCCGCAGGTACTGCGGTTGCAAGCTGGTTGTAATGAGCTCCATTAGAAAAGCAATCAGCCCCCGTTCCTCATTAGAGCAATTAACAGTAATGGGTACCAACGCACTCCTGTTGGCAGGCACTCTAAATCAAACAGCAAGGGAGGCCGAAGTGCATTCTCTCATCAGAGCTGAGATTGCTAGCATCTATCCAGAATAAAGGCCAAGTGATGCTTGGTATCAAGCCTAAAATAACATTAGGGCCCATTAAAAAGAAATAAGCTTTGGGGGTGGGTGTGGGAGAGGTCTTAGACTTCTGCCTCTTTCACTGTGGATGAAGACGGAGCACGGTATCATTGCAGTGCTTTAATTGGGTTGGGTCCTCACCTTGTTATCACAAGCTCCCAACAACTTGGAGCTCTCTTATGACCTGGGCAGTAACAGGACTTGCAATTGCCTAAACCTTCAGAGCATCTGCACTGGTATTTTTCCACATCCTGAACACCAACATCAGAGCTGCTGCACCCACCAGCCATGTGAAGGAGCTCACATCTCCCTTCAGCCTCCCAAGCAGACCTGAGGGACCACTATCAGCACCAGCATTCAGACATCCAGCATTTATTCAGCTCAGCATCTTTAAAGCACTTCAGATCACTGGGAAAGTCTTGCAAAGTGCCTGAGGGCACAAGGAATCGGGAGGCTTGGAAGTCAGAGCCTTTCACTGCTTTCTACCACATGATACAAATGAAGCCAGATAAGAAGTCACATCCTCAAACCGCTGCAAAATCAGCTGGAAAGACCAAGAGTTCTCATCCTTTGGAAGAGTACGTCTTCACTTTGGAAACACTTCACCCTTACACACTCCACTCCTATCTGAGATTCAGAAAGCTACTCGGGCAACCTCCTGGCAAAAGAAGGATGGAGAAGGAAAACCCCCTCTGTCCTCACTGCCAAGCCACACAAAGTACAAACCACTGCTGAAAAATGATACTGAAATCCCATTAAACCAGCAGAAGTGCTCAGGAGCTCTGCATGCACCATGAAACAATTTTCTTCCTGCCCTTTTCCTGTTCTCTTTGGAAGCTGGAAGAAAAAGTACGATATGATGGAATGCACACAACACATTGCTTTTAGAGAGTGAGCCTACAAAGCAAAGGAATGAGGTCTAGTGGAAGGCATCCCTGCTCGTGGAAGGGGGTTGGAACTGGATGAGCTTTAAGGTCCCTTCCAAGCCAAACCAGTCTCTGATGATTCTGTGGCGCAAAGAAGAAGGTAATAAGAAACTAGAACTTGCTTTGATCTCAGATATACATACACAAGCCACAACAGTTAACAGCATCCAAGTTTTCTGGGCTAAGAAACAGGTACCAAGCACGTATCGGGGCAAGTCTGCCTGATATTCTGCTGGGGGGGGGAACCAGAGGGCGTTCACTGCTCAGAGTAAACAGATGTTGCCTCGATCCCTTTGGGACCAAGACTGGGTTGCACAACAGTTTGACCAGAAATCGATTTTGAAGTGTTCTGGCACAAGCATCTCAACCGAAGCAGCGGTTTTAGTTATAAGCTAAACATCAAAGCTGCAGCGTCGTGCAAGGGTTAGAGGAGCAGAAAGTGAAACCAGCCTCTCTCTTGCCATTACCACGCCAGCACAGGGAACAAGTACAAAACACAGCTTTCCGGGCCTCATCTTAAAGGCAGCCTTGATGTTTACAGCTCATTTTAACCCCGTTACTCTACCCAGAGCTCTGTTCCACAGCCACCAGGGTTTCTGCAGGATACAATATGCTTTGCACAACTATTTTCCTTGGCAAGGGTAACTGCATGACCAAGCAGAAACAGGAATCAATCCCTCTGGACAGCAGCACCTGCAGGCACCACGCTGGGCGGGCAAAGACCACCGAGCAATGCAATGTGCACAAGGTATTCCGCTGTGTTGGCTTTACACTGATGCTATTCCCAAGCTCTGCCAGGCACTTCCCAAGCACTAAATGCACAAGAGCATGGTCTCAAGGGAATAAAGAGAGAGGGTTTCAGGCACAATGCTATACGGTTTTCCTACTGAAGATCACTGTTACCAGGTAAGCTCCCACCAGGCTTGATTGGAAGAGTTTGAGGGAATTCTCTGCCTCCCATAACTGCTTTCTATTGTTAAGAGCAGTCACATTCAGCACCTGAAGAGGTGTTCTTCAGTGCTTGGAAACGTCTTTGTCTCTTTCTCTTGCAATTCATTTGAGCTGCTTTAGGATGGAATACATATTCCCTCTCTATAGTAAGGACACTTCAAATCATTGAGAAGCTAGTGTGAGAGGAATGCTTCAGAAGGCTCTGCATATACAAAAAGCCTATTTGCCTGGAAGTAACAAGATTGCACCCAAAATAGCAGCCCTCTGACCTTCTTCAGAAGCATCCCAAGTAGCTGAAGGGAGATGGAAGCTTGGCCAAGGCATCCCTGCTCAGCAGCCTCGGTCCTCCCAAGCTGCTGAGGGATCTCTTCCAACTCCCACAGAAGTTCTGGAATATTAAAGTCCCTGAAGGTTTCCCTCTGCAAAGTGAACTCCAACTGAGACAAACATTCTTATCTAGAGGAGAACAGCTTTGCCCTGCCACAGCAACAGAATAGGAGCCATCTTAGGGCTCTCTTCATGGTAAATCTGGTGTTGGGCAGCTTCAAATAAGGTATGTAAAAGGAAGAACCTTCTGATCCACACCAAAGTGACCCATTCTCAAAGGTGTCATCACTTTCTGTCCCAGCTCCCTCTCCAATCACATCACAACCATAAAGCTTTCTCACTTCTGACTGTATAGCCCTGAGCAGGTATTATCCTGGCATTCAAAGCTCCATTAAATGTGACAATAACATTGCAAAAGACAGCTCTGTGTGGTGATTTCATGCTTCTCTGAAATGCTCTTCTCCATGCGCCCTTCCCACATTAAGAGGAAACATCAATATGACGCTACTAAAGGCAAATGGATGAGTACAGCATTGCTCCCAAGGAACGTGCATTAAGCATCAGGACAGTGAAGAACCCCTTTTCCCACCAGTTTTGCCTCTCTGTGACTCTGCCAATACTATTTACAGAGTTCTTCTTGCTGCTTTATTCCTCAGGGTCCTCTCCTGTTTGATGAGGTGTGGGAATGAAGATGACAATGGTAACAACACTACTCACATAGGGACTGCCAAGCTCCGAGCATCCAGCTGGGCTCCAGTTTGGAACAGAGGAGATGTTATGGGAAAACAGAGGCAGGTTTTCATTTTGACAGCACATCTCTGGAGAAATGCAACCACAGAACCTCATGAAGCTCTGAATGGAGCCTGTACATCCCTGTGCAGGGAAGGGCACCTACAGAGGGGTGACTGGGAGATCCCAAAGCCTCTCCTAAGGCATTTAGTGACCCCCCCCCCCACTTGGAATAAAGTCATCAAATCAACCAGGTTGGAAAAGAGCTTTAAGCTTATCCAGTCCAGCTGTTGCCCAGCACTGCCAAGGCCACCACTGACCCATGGCAATGAGGGCTCCATCTCCACTGTGTGTGAACACTCGTAGGGACGGTGGCTCCAGCCCTGCCCTGGGCAGTTCCAATGCCTGAGCACCCTTTGGGCAGGAATTGTTCCTCATCCCCATCTAACCCTGCCCTGGTGCAGCTGAGGCCGTTTCCTCCCGTCCCATCCCTTGTTCCTTGGGAGCAGAGCTCAGCCCCCTCCTGGCTCCATCCTCGTCTCAGGCAGTTGTAGGCAGCGATCAGGTCCCCCTGAGCCTTCCCTTCTCCATCTGACCCCCCCCAGGTCCCTCAGCCGTCCCCCTCACACTGCGCTCCAGGCCCTACACAGCTCCGCTGCCCTTCTCCGGACCCATAAACGCAGTTTACCCCCAGACCCCGCGCTCCCAGGGGCGGGACGCGGGGCCGGGAGCCCAACCGTGGAAGCCTCTCCCGAGAGACGGGCCCGGTAAACGCAGTGAGAGAAGGCGCGGGGTCCCCTCCTGCTCCGCAGGCCCCGCCGCCGAGTGCCCGCAGCCCACCTTGTCCTCGCTGTCCCGCGCCGCTCCGGGCTCCCGCCCGTGCCGCTGCCGAAGGTCGCTCATCGCGGCCCCGCTCATCCCGATCCCGATCGCGATCCGCTCCACTCCAGTGCGTCCCTCACAACTGCCGGCAGGGGCGGGAGAGGCGGCGGAGCGGATGCCGGCGCTGACCAATCAGCGACGCTAAATAGCCTCGGGGGCGGGGCTAAACCTCATCTTAGCCCCGCCCAGTTGTACCCGGATGTGCATCCGCGGCGCCATGATGGGTGGTGCGGGTGTACCGCGGGAGGTGGAGGGACGCGCGGGGCCCCGCTTGTGGTGCCGGTACCGGGAACCGGTACGGGATGAGACATAGGGATCCGGTGCGCGGGGTGGACGCTGCTGACCGGGGTGTACGGGAGCCGGCCATACCGCCGCACGGCGAAAGGACCGAGGGTGTGAGAGGCGAGGGGGGGGGGGTGTGGTGTGTGTAAGCCGCGTGGTGATTGGTTCGTGCAGGGAGAAAGGCGGGATTAAAGAGAAGAGCGGCTCTGGGATTGGCTGAAGGCTGAGGGGAGGACCTGTTATGTGAGCGCGGATGGGGAATGGAAGGCCGCTGGCGATTGGCTGGTGCGGTGGTGGGCGGGGCGGAAGGTATAAAAGAGGGCTGTTGGCGGGTGGCGCGGGTTTGTCGGCGGCAGTGCTGTGGGGACCATGTTCGAGGCGCGGCTGGTGCAGGGCTCGGTGCTCAAGCGGGTGCTGGAGGCCCTCAAGGACCTCATCACCGAGGCGTGCTGGGACCTGGGCTCGGGCGGCATCAGCCTGCAGAGCATGGACTCCTCGCACGTCTCCCTGGTGCAGCTCACGCTGCGCTCCGAGGGCTTCGACACCTACCGCTGCGACCGCAACATCGCCATGGGGGTCAACCTCACCAGGTGCGGCGGGGCGCGGGCCTGAGGCGCGGAGCGGGGGCCGCGGGGTAGAGGTGTGAGGTGAGGCCGCTTTTAGCCCTCGCCAGACCCAGGGTTGGGGCGGTTCCAAAGCCATTCGGGGGCTTTCGCGTTCTGCCCGCCACCCCCATTCTCCCCCTCAGGTCTCCTCACAGATCTCGCGCCCTTTTTCGCGGGGCGCGCGCGCGGGGCCTGTTGGCGGCGCTGACGTCACTTTCCCGCGCCTTGGCTGTGGCGGGAAAAGCTGAGTGCTGCCAGCATGGCGCCACGACCCTCTGTACCCCCCCCAGCGCTGTCCTTACGCTGCGATGGGGTGTTCCTGCTTGTAAACCCGGAGTAATCTCCCTTTCCTGCCCCTACAGCATGTCCAAGATACTGAAGTGTGCTGGGAATGAAGACATCATCACTCTGCGAGCAGAAGACAATGCAGATACGTTGGCACTAGTGTTTGAAGCACCGAGTGAGTGATAGGTTTGAGACTTAGCCTGCTGCCGCGGTGTCTTCAGGTGGTTTTCATATACCACACAGGTTGAAGAGGGGGGAGGAAATGACAAGAAGCAAGTAATGGGAGGGGTCACCTGGTACTTGAAACAGTCTGGGGACATAAGTCTGTATCAATTTAGACTCATTGAGTGATTTAGGTTGGAAAGGAGCTTAAGATAATCCGATTCCAACCCCTGCCAGAGGCAGGGACACCTTCCGTTAGAGCAGGGTGCTCCAAGCCCCTGTGTCCAGCCAGGCCTTAAACACTGACAGGGATGGGGCATTCACCACTTGGTTGGGCAACCTCTGACAGGGCCTCACTGCCCTCACATAAAGAACTTCTTCCTTATCTCCAACCTGAACTCCCTCTGTTTCAGTTTGAACCCATCACCTGTCACTACAGTCCCTGATGAAGAGTCCCCCTCCAGCATCTTTGTAGCCCCCTTCAGACACTGGAAGCCTCCTGTGACCAGTACTTTCTTTATAGGAGAAAGGCTTCTTTAGGTCACATGCAGATGCCTTTGGTGGGTTCCTGTCCCCTTACAAAAGGCTGTTTGGTCACTTTCTGATTTTTAGCTCTAATGAAGCAAGGTAGATTTTACGATTATAATTGAGCTGGTTTTATCTGCCAAGGGAGGGAGGAGAAGGGGCAACATGCTCAGGATGATCACTTCTCAGAAACACTTGGTCAAAATATGCTTTATTTCTTTAGATCAGGAGAAGGTTTCTGATTATGAGATGAAGCTGATGGATCTTGATGTGGAGCAGCTTGGAATTCCAGTGAGTAGCAGCTTTAATGACTGATTCTGTCTTGGAAATGGGTATTTTCCCATGTGCATCCCAGAACTTGAGCTTTGGGAAGACCAAACTCAGGGGTAGTGATAACACCAGGCTCCTTGGTAGCAGTTTTAACTGTGACTCCTCCTTTGCAGGAACAGGAATACAGTTGTGTAGTGAAAATGCCTTCTGCTGAGTTCGCCCGCATCTGTAGGGACCTCAGCCACATTGGTGACGCTGTTGTCATCTCCTGTGCCAAAGATGGGGTGAAGTTCTCAGCTAACGGGGAGCTGGGCAATGGGAACATCAAACTGTCCCAGACCAGCAACGTGGATAAAGAGGAAGAGGCTGTAAGTTTGGTGCTCACAGTTTCTCAGTGTTGAGGTTTCTGCTAATACAACTAATTCCCTCATCAGGGGCTAAAGCTTGGGCATCACATTGTTATTTCCCTAGTTTATGGATTAGAGCCCACAGATGGATGCCAACTTAAGGGCCTGGCTGCTGGGGTCCCCAAGCAGGGCTCAGCAGGGTGGGGATAGCGCTGACCACCTCAAGATGCCCGAGTTGAGAGGCTTGAGGGAATGTGGTGCTGGTGGCAGTAGCTGGAGCCTGACTGCTTTTCTAGGTGACAATAGAGATGAACGAGCCAGTGCAGCTGACCTTTGCGCTGAGGTACCTGAACTTCTTCACCAAAGCCACCCCCCTGTCACCCACAGTCACGCTTAGCATGTCTGCAGATGTTCCTCTTGGTAAGTAGAAGCAGCTCTGCTTGAGAACTATAGAATGCTGCCACTGGAAGAGCTTTAAGAACTCCTGATAATGGCTTTTGTGAGGAAAACACTGTTTCTTCTTCTTTCCCAGTTGTGGAGTACAAGATCGCTGATATGGGACACTTAAAATACTACCTGGCTCCAAAGATCGAAGACCAACAAGAAGGTTCTTAACTGGAGCAGGACTGAGGGATGAGGGGACCGCCTGGAGAAGGAAGTGGTGGTGGTAGCAGTTCCAGTGCATTGGAGCGTTGTACAAGCACTGTTAGGCCTGTTGTGTAGATACCTTTGTAAATACTTTTTACCTTCCTCTTTTCCTCTACTGCTCTCATTGGAAATAGGAAATTCTGTGTTTTTTCTAGTGTATTCCTGTACTTGCAGTAACCTCTTAGATGCTGTCTGAAGGTGAAGTATTTTAATCCTTGGCTTAGAGAAGGGGTGCAGTATTTAACTCGAGTGAAAATGATGTTTCCTGGAGTTTCACCTGTGGAACTGTAGTGGGCTAGGGCTGCTCTTCGCTTATGCCATGAGATAACTTGGCCTTACTTCATCCATTTCTTTTTGAAGCTGATATTCCAACTGCAACTTGGAAAATGGAAATAAAGAATCTAATTTTCAAGGGTTTATCGTGTTTAAATGGGGGGGTGGATGAATCCACACTTCGTCCAACTATGAATGTTCCATCCTCATTCCCTTTCCAAAGGCACTGTAAGGGGCCTTCTTACACTGGAGGTGCCAGCTTTTGATGACTTTGTGTTGAAATGAAGTGGCATGGTTACACTCTGAACAACTGATTTGTTCTGTCGTGTTCCCTCTTAGTAGAGGTTTGTGAAATGGTTTTTTGTTGGAACACTTCAGCAGGTTCCAGAGCTGCCTCTAGCTGGGGACTGGAGCTGTCACTGCAGTCACTGAGTGCCAGTCACTTGCACACTTCTGGTCATGTAGCACTCTTGGGGGTGTTTCTGATAATGTTTATTGTTGAGGAAGACAAAGGATTTTACAGCATCTTTCACTAAAGGTCTGATCCTGAAGAATAGGATCTGGGGACAGTTTCAGGCAGCTCCTGTGGGTTTTGCTTTGGTTACTGTATAGCTATGAGCTCACCATCAATCCTCACCCTCAGACTGGAGTGACTCCATCATGACGCTGATTCTGTTGGCTTGAAGTGAGTGGGTATCCTCCTTCAGGAGGCTGCTTCCTCCTAGTTGCAACACAAGTGTATCTTCAGCATTAACTACCTAACAACGCAGCTGAGTTAGCAGGAGCATTTCACAAGGTGGCAGTGCTGATGAGGAAACAAATTCTGCTGTGTCAGTGAAGGGGCTGCTTCTTGTCTCCCAAATGGCTTTGCTGGGAGCTGGAAATGGGCTTTTAGTGCCCCTGCCTTCAATTCTTACTTGGTAGCAGCACCGCTTTAGTAGCGGAGACAGTGTTGACTGTGGTTTGCTGCTGTGTACCTGACTCGCAGTGTGGTTTTTAGCTCCCACATTGAGTTTTCTCGTGTCTCCTTGCCCCATCTATTCCCTTTAACTGTCTTAGTTCACTGGTTCATTCAGTACCTTTAAGAAAAGATCTTTAAAGCAAGATTTTAGCTGCCTTAAAGTCAGCAATTGCTGTTACTGCCTGGAATGCTGGAGTATAATAACCTTAAATAGCCAAACGTCCCTCCTCAGCTTGGATCAACGTTATACCCACAGAGTAGCAAGTAAATATGTGCTTTGGTGAAGAATCAAGGGTTTGATGCTGAGCCAGGGCAGGATTCT
>JAOEHY010012897.1:0-10337 GCA_025447955.1 Psilopsiagon aurifrons
CTTCAGATACTGGAAGGCTGCTATGAGGTCTCCATGCAGCCTTCTCTTGTCCAGGCTGAACAGCCCCAACTTTCTCAGCCTGTCCTCATACAGGAAGATTTTCCATAGTTAAAAGCTTAAGCCAAGTTTAAAGGAAGAGTGTATGGTCCAAAACCTGATCACACGGTCGTGAACGTGCAGGAGCATCTCATGGTGTTTCGACTTGTTTCTGCTCACTTTTAAAAGTCTGGTTTGGAATTCAGTTTTAAAATAGCCATCAAGTGCCTGTAGCGATATTGGATGGTTGCTTTGGCAGCAGATCTTTCTGTTTGGCAGCACACATGGGTAACTTTGGGTACACGATTAACTCTTGATTTCAGTGAGGTTTTTCATATACTTCAATTTCCAGCACATTTGTGTAGCAGGTTGACAGACTGATACAGAAAGGGACCAAGGGAGTCTGAATAACCTAAAGGTTTCTGTGATCGTGAGCTGGCTGTGTGCCTAAGTGTGTGCTTGCTTTTACAACTCTGGCGAGGGACAAAGGCATTATTAGCTTGACAATGTCTTATAATGGATCTATTGCACTCCAGAATATTGAAATCTGAGTCATTTTATCTGTTTGTTTGTTTTTTCTCAAGTACAGGATGAAATAAGAAGAACCAGGTTATCCGTACAAAGCACTGGGAAGACCCTGAATGAACCCATACAGAATGCTCAGGTATTTTGGAGTGCAGTTTATAGGAAATAGAGGTATCTTTTCTTCATGGCTGAAGTAGTTGGTGTTAATATAAAATGTAGCAGGCAGAATACTGAGATTCAGGTACAAGGGATAACACAAGAAAAACTCACTGATACAGATATTTTTCAAATCTATCAATCTGGTACTAATTCCTTTGAATTACTATTCCTTTGAATTACTACTAGAGGAATTACTAGTAGTAATTCCTTTGAATTACTACAAGCTGTGACCAGTAATTCCTTTGAATTACTACTGACTTTAATTCCAAATTACAGTATTATCATCCTGAAGAATGCTAGGTTGTATGTCATATAGCTAAGAGATGCTCTCAGATCACTGTAGGAATCATTGCTCTAAGCTTGTCCATCCTCACTTGGGATGATACAGGTAGGTGATAAATACCTAAAGAGCTTAATAAGCTCATTTAAATCTTAGATGTTGTAACACCATACAGAGGGCAGGTTGGTTTGGTTTCACATCTCACAAAATGAGCAGTAGCAGTACTTGGGTGGGAAAACTACTCACAGAGTTGTTGGGAAGTGGTGCTGAACCCTTGCTTCATTAGGAGGGGTCTTTCTTTTGACTCACTGTGGGCTCTGCTCTTCCCATGTGGCATTTATACCATGTGTGTCAAAGCCTAAAAGAAGAAATAAAAACTTCTGTGATTCCAGAAAGGTAAAGTCTCAACATAAGTGTTTGGGCTTTTAGCCATATGTAAACTTGTTTTCTGTTTTGAAACTAACTTTCTGTTCTGCCATAGCATGTGCTTTGGTGCTGTCACACCACACATAGGATGTAAGTTATGTTCAACAAGGATTGTGTTGAGGAGTAAGTTGTTAGGGGCAAAAATAATTACAGGGGTGTATGCATATATAGCACTCTACATTAAAGTGAGTTATTGGGGAAAAAAGGAAGATATAATACATTTAGACAGAAGATTTTACCCAGTCTCTTCCAAAACTTGGTTACTAACGGCATTTTCAACTTGTTTAGACAAAACAAGCCTTCCTGCTAAGCCTGGTAAGTTCACAACGTATTCAGATTGGGTTTGGGTTTTTTTTTCTTTCTCATTCACATATGGCAACAGTGGTCTAATATTCCTTTTCTTATTTAAGTCCAGTGTGCATCCTGATACAGACGATATAATTCCTGTTTTGTTTAGACCTCCAGGTAAGTTCCCGTAAGAGAAGTTTTGTGTATGTGACTGAAGCATCACAGGGGGTTAGCTCATAGTAAATAGCTGCTGTGATACTACAGTGGTACTCTCCATATACAAAAGCAAGTAGACTCTTCTGTTAGTCACATTGTCATAGCTGTTGAGGATCTATTTATTCCTACAATCCCCTTGAGGAATTTTTTCCCGTAGTTTTTCTGCTCATCTAGATGCAATTAGTCTGACCAGTCTCTGATTTGAGTTCCCAAATCCCTCCCCATATAAAGCAGTCTGCCATAAGCTAAGTTTTCCTTTGGTGGATGTGGCTATTGTATGAATTTACTCGCTGTGGTGACAGACAAAGTCTGCTTGAGTGAGGCCAAGACAGCACAGGTTGTTAATCAGATATAACCAGTGAGGCTATTTACTCATTATCTTGTATAATCACTCATAGGTGTGGCATAGCTATTTCTTTTTGAACAGAGAGTTGTTTTCTGTCCAACACTCAGTTATAGTGGTGAGTGGAGCTCACAAGGGCTCCTTTTGACTACAAGCTGTGACCAGGTACTCTGATTTCTGGGACAGACAAAGGTCAGAATTGACATCTATGGTGATGGTGTTTTTTGTGGGCAGTGTTTTACTTAGAGCTGAAACTACAGGGGAGAAGTTAGGGGAATTTTCAACTCAAGACCATCCATCTAGGCTCACAGCAGTTATTTTTACTGAAATACAGTTTTCTTTCCTTTTAGCCTTCCTGCCTATGTCTCTTCCATTGGTGAGTAATCATGAAAGATGCTAGTGGTACCACATGGCTTATATTTTTCCAAAGCCGAGGTTTATAGGAAGGGAATAGAAGATTTTAGGCTTCTTGTATGTTCAGCACAAGCTTTTTAAAACATCTCTTTTATGGGAAGTGCTGAGTAACCTAGAAATCAAGCCATCAAGGAATCTCATTGGAAGTCCAAACCTGTTAGATACTTTCTTTCAGCCGTATGCAAAGATGTTGTTCTTGAATGAAGGTTGCTTCTGATGTAAGCTGAAATTCACTCAGCATTGAAAGCAAGGCCTGATTTTGGTCTGTTTAACCTCCTACTGAACTGCAGTAGGAAGGAGTTGGAGCCTTGTGTTTTGTGTTTCAGACCCAAAAGATAGTGTTTTTTGTGTGTTTGCAAGGAAGAAATGGTGTTGTCAAGATATTACAGATGTAGAAATAAACTCCTATTACAGTGCTCAAAACTTGCACCATTTTGTTTCACAATCATGGTTGTAGCTGTAATTATATGCATGTTTATTCATTTAGATGGGTTTGGGTTTGGCCTATGGGTATACATGCTGAGATGTCATTCCATATAGAGATTACAGCACGGATTTACATGGCACTGCTAGAAAGTATAATGAAACCCTCAGTGGCTGCTAAATTCCTTAAGAACAGTAGTATAATTAACAGAAATACTTCTCTTTGGTATTTACAGCTTAATGCTCTTTCACAGATGTGGTTAGATTCACTGTTGGTATTAATAGTAAAGGTAGCTCATTCACTAATGTTAAATGGATTACTGTCCTCTTCAAGGCTCTGCTCTCCTTTTACTCAGTATTTGCCTTATCTTGATTGACTCTGTCCTTTGAGAGTGCTCCACACCTTCAGCATTTCAGGTCAGGCTTCAAGAAAGGCTTTATTAAAACTGAACTTCTTATTTACTGTCTGAATTTGGGAAGGAATTGGGAAGTACCTCCTAAAATCCTTGATCTTGGATCAGTAAGATTTAGTATTTATGTCCCCACTAGTCGAAACAATCTGACCCTTTCTCGTTCGCTTCTTTAATTACATCTTTATTACCTTAGTTATTATATTTGCATCTATTTAAGTTTCACAGGTACAAATATATTTGTTATTTTGGGTAAGAAAGCATCTTGCTTACATATTTTTGCATGTAGTGATTTAATTACTATGTTTCTGGTTTATATTGGATAGAGAAAGTAAGTATTTCATACCTGTAGCAAGAAAGCGTGTTAGCCTGAAGTTAAGGCAAATGGGTTTTGGCAATGACTGAAGCCTTTGGCACTGCCACAGATAGTAACATAGCCATCTATTACAGATAGTAACATAGCCATAGTCTTCATGCTCTAGCCAGCTACTGCTTGCCAAAGCCTTTTAGACTCACCAAACCTACTTTTCTTGTGGGGTTTTCCTCTTAGGTTATTACTTCATCTCTTCAGCAGCAAGCACGGCACAGCTTTGTTTACCAGGTAATTGCCTCTTTCTGTCTACATTTACATGTCTTCTCGTCTCAATCCCAAATTCATTTTTGCTTATAATCTCTTGTTTCTGCAGTTCTTGTTTCACCTGTACACCACGGAATTCACCCTCTTCAATGGAAATGGGACCCCAAAGGCTGACGTATGTATTGATCTTTATTTCTGATATCATCTTAGGTGTACAAGACCATTTTGAACATGATTTACAAGGGGTTTACAAATGTACTTACATCGTGTGTTTCTTCTGTCCTCCTTAGGATTACTCGATTCAAGAAAAGCAGATCTTGCTCAGCCTGGGGGCAGTTTCCTATGCAGCATGTGTTGGTGTATGTATTTGCTCAATGGTTGCCTTCCTAATCAGCTCTCCAGAGAAGGAGTAGGCACTGAGATAATCACACTGCCAAATCATCCTTCAGCATTGTGCTCTGATGCTCTACTCTGGTGTCTTGCCCCAGAACTGTTCAAGATAACAATTTGCCTGATCATCTGCCAGCCAATACATTGCTTGTCTTCCTCTGATGTTTCTTCTCCTGTCCTTTTCGTTCTGCAAGCTTAGAAAATGGCTAGTGAGAGAAAATAGCCAAGGTTTACAAACACAGAGTAACCCACTGGGTTGGAGATGATTTTTTTATGCAGTACTGTGGAAGAGATCTGTCTGGCCCCAAACAAGTGATGAAGTCTGCAGGCATCTGTACTGGATAGAGTGAGCTCAGATCCCAGAGACAGCATGAGCATGAAAATACTGCACTGAATGCAAGTAAATTAGCCTCCCTGAGGGCTACAGGGCTAGCCCTGTGCTATGCTGGAATAGGTATTTGTTTTCTGGAGTTTGCTATGTCAGAATACGCTCCGGTATCCTCGTGACTCTCATTGCAAGTGTATATGCCCCTATAATGCATTTCCTCACTCTCCACACTGAACAGTGATTTTTATAAGCCTCCTGGCAGAAGAATGTGACTATTCCTGCTTTTGTTAGAGGGACTTTCAGCTTCTTTCCACTAGGCAAAACAGTCCGGCCAGCACTGCTCAGGACTTACAGAGGTCTGGGAAGGCCGCTATGCTCTTGGATGAATGTGGGAGTTCTTCTCCTTTGTCTTCCAAGGGAGACTGAGCACTAGCTGGTGTCCTGGGCATTTATTCCTAAAGGAAACTTCCCTGTATTATGGGAATATAGAATTGGGTTGAAACTGCAGAGAATCAGTAACAAATACACAAGTAAACCAGGTTTCCTGTTTGGGGATGAGAGTGGAATGGGATGCAAGGCAGCCGGATGGGTGCCCAAGGAATGTTAGGGGTGGTTGTTTCCTGTCTTTATTATTCACACTGCTGCTGTCCTCTACCTAATAATGTTTAATGCTTTTTTTAATCACAGTATTTTGTATTCTTTTCTAAGAGAGCGATTACAAACACCTTCAGAGCACAGCTGCATTTTGCTGGAATGCTAAACCAAGCCATTTTATTTTTATAGATGGTAACTATGTGCTGGGTCACAGATCTATTTTCTTAACCTGCTGCACACACTGAAACGCTGTACATTTCCTTTAATAGAAGGTCCCTGTTTCTTCCCCATGCATTAGGCTCTTCCTCTTGTCTTCATGAATCGTTACACGCTGAAGAGTCCATTAACTCAGCTAATTGTCAAAAAAGTGCTACCTGCTCCTCTGCTTGGTGAGTAAAGAGGAACCGTGCATCGTGCACCTGGTCTGAGGGCCCTTTCCTGACCCCATATCACTGTAAACTTACTTTGCAGAGTCTTACTGTTTCCTAGGGTCCATCTGTGACTGCCTCTGCTGGGTACCATCCTTTCTGTGTGAGAGCTGATGCTCACTGATCAGTGGAACTGACTTGTTGATTCTTGCTAGTTTTTGGCTGTAAAGCTGCAGAGCATTCTTCTGGCCTTTGTGTATGCATGACATGCAACTGTTTCTCCAAAGACACCCAGGGATGCATTTTCCTTTGGCTTGCACATTATAATTGAAACCATCAGGACTGCCAGGACTGTGATAGATACGATGTTGTGTGGCACATACACAACATCAGAGTGCAACATAGCTCTGGGTGTGCACTCCATAGTTCCTTACTCAGATGCTGCTGCCTATGAAACTGCTGACAGCTTAGAAAGGGAGAGTTGTTACACAGAATATCACTAACCATGCAAGGTCGTAGCACTGAAACTCTACTGACATGGTGAAGTTGCACCAGGATGAGTTTCACTATTTGATGTTGTTAACTGGTTTTCTAATGCCATTGAAGACATTTTTGGCTTTTCCTAGGGGGAAACTGGTAAAATTGAAACATGTCATCTCCTCTGTTCCAAGTTAGTTGTGTGAGGTGGCTTCCCAGATCATTCTGAGGATCTGCATTAGAGCTTTCTGACTTGTTTCCCTTGGAGTAGGTGTTAAAGTGTGCTTCTGTTTCCTTAAATGCAGAGAGAAATTTGAGGGTAATTGTCTGATGTTAGTCCAGCATTTGAAAAGTGCCATCTGCTACACTGATGCGTTTATTGAACAGCACTGCCCAAAAGTAACCAGAAGAGAACTCTGCTGTTTCAAGCATGGTCAGTTTGCCAGGCTGACCAAGGTCTAGAAAAGAGAAAGGAGCAAACCAGCTAGATTAATAACTCCAATTTGATATGACCTTTGCAAGTGCCAGGGTTTGTGTTTTCGGTGACTGACGGTGGGGTGAATGTTTTCAGGCACCTTGTAAAGCTGGGTCTGGAGGAGACTGAAGCGTTTTCATCTAGGATCCAGCTGAAGCATTGCCGCTTCTCTGCCCCGGTGTCTGTCACAAGTCCCATAATGGAACATATTAGAGCCAGTGTTCCCCTGGCACCCTCCCTTTCAAATCGGGGATGTAGCCTTGAAGTAAAGTCTGTTCCCTTCTGGGTCTTGTCTTCTGTACTGACCAGTTCAAAACCTATCCACAACACAAATCCATCCACAGAGTACTCGTGGTTTCAACTGGATGACAGCAGTTTCAACTGGATGACAGCAGTTGAAAGCCCTGAGTCCATAGTGGTAAAGCACCTTTTAGGTCTGGGGCCTTAAAATCTAACTCAAGCTTCTGAAACAAAGATTAAGATCCCAAGCAGGTTTTTATGGGGCAGCCTCTTAAGCCAGCAGGTTATTCAGTTGTGAACTGCTGAACTGGAACTGTGAAATGCATGTAATTATGAATGTTGCTATTGAGGTAGTTCTGGATCTTTTAAAGCCAAATCCTCTCTAACTCTGCAGGCTTGATGACTGCATTTACCGTGGTCGTGACGAGGAGCCCAGAGTTTGAGAATGGAATTGAAGTGATGGACAGAAATGGCAAGGTTGTAGGAGTGTCACAGAAGGCTGGTGAGAAGGTAGGTGACAGGGTGGAGGCCTCTCCTGATGTGCCTTTTGGTTCTGGCTAAGAGCTGAATGTGGTGCTGAGAGCTGAATGAGTTGGATATATTGACATGAAGAATCCCAGGTGCTGAGCCTTGGGATAGGCTTTGGACTAGGTTTCTGGAACCAGGTTCTACAGCCCTTGTGTCTTCAAGGGCTGGCTGCCTCCCCTGAGCAATACGCAGATTGTCAGAGTTGAGCCCCAGAGAACCTAGCACAGGCATTGCTGCTTTCCCTTGCCATCTTGGAAGGAGACAAGACTTCTGGACCTTCTTCTGGTGGGACACCTCAGAAAAGCCCTGTATTGTACATATCACACGCACCTTCTCCAGTGGGAATGTTATTGAAAGGCTGTGCCTCCCACAGGGTAGTGTCCTGATCTACAGTGTGCTGGTGCATTGTTGAGTCTGCTTACCCTGACTCTGCTCCTTGCTCTGCTCATCAGCCTCCACTGTAGAGCCTGGCATAGGAACTAGGAGAAAGAGTCATATTTTATGTGCTGTCAGTGACCCTCCTTTTCTATGCTGCTGTCCAGAGGGGAGGAAGTAGCTATTTGAGCATAAAGATTTATGAAGAGCTGGATAGAGAACTAGTTAGGATGCCCAGAAGGTACAGCCATTTGGAAGAAGGTCAGCACAACCTAAAAAGAGCAACCCTTTGCAAAATTGCTGTCATGGTAGGAAAACTCAATATGGCATCACTAGTTTCCCTTACCCCTTAAGGTGTTTCTTAGCCACAAGTGGAATATTTGCCACTTTTAGGAATTTAGTTTCCATGTAAGAAAGAATTACTCTAAGAAATGTTCTTATTCCCCATTATCCTGTTGCTTGAAACTCCTCATTAGACAAAGAAGTGCTCAGATAAGCATGCAGTATTTGAAGCTGCACAGACGCTGCTTTATCATCACTTCTTTTCCTCTTTCTCTCAAGGCTGTTAAAGAAACAGCAATATCACGAGCAGTCTTGTTTGGGACAACGTCTTTCCTGCCACCTGTGGCTGTGTACCTTGTGGAAAGGTAAGAAGTGCTGCCATAGGGCTGGGTGTGCCTGGTCAGGGTGTCTGCTGGTGGTCAGTCTGGCTGCTACCACTTGCCAGCTTTTTCTTGGGTTTACAGTATTGCCTTAGTGCAAGGGATGATCTGGGATGTTTCTGTTCAGCTACTGTGATTCATTTAGATAAGAGTCTGGTTATGCCCACATGCATGCTGTGAGGGTTTGCAGGAGGCTGTGTAAAGCTATAAGGATTTCCTCTCTGCTCCCTTACAGGCAACATGCCTGTGCTCTCCTGGCAGGCTGTTTTCCAGCACCTAGCTTCCCTAACTTGATTTGGGTCCCAGGGTCTGGTGCACAGGTTGGTCACAGTGCCTAGCTTAGATCTGTTAGTGCTGAAGAGGAAATATGTCTCTTGAATTTGCAACAAAAACTGGACCCCAACTTGGAAACAGTTATTTATATATTATAAAACCTGCTCTTGCAACATTTAGAAACCTGTATTACATGAAGAATTCATTGTATGCTTTGTGAGAGAATTCTTTGCCTGCCCTGAGCTTTTGGTAGGGATCACCTATATCCTGTAAGTAATGCAAGCAGGGATCATCAACGTCGTGTCATTTGGTATTGCCTAAATCAATTCCTTATCCCCTTTCTTAGCTTAAGGGACTCCCATTACCAGAAGACATAAATGCTGATGTAAGATAAAACTTTGAATACATGTGGAGTAATAAATTTTTGCACAAGGCAAAGTAGTACTTAACAAGAGGAGCTAAATCTAAGGGGAAAGGGAGTAATGCAAGAAAAATCTTAGGCACAGGACTGAGGTGCTTTAAAGTTCTAATGCAGCTCTTCTTTTGTCACTTTGATCCTGCTGCTTATTTTCTTAATCATGTATTGACAATCTAGACTTGGAAAATGCTGCAGCTAAATACAGAACAAAGGGGGAGAACAGGAGTTAGGAATAAGAGCACAGGACATCAAGTAAGGAAATATTCTTAGGACTTCTAAGCCTTGGTTATCACTGATTTCAGTGCTATTGCAACCACTAAAATAAGAGCTAATGCTTTTTGTCTCACTGTCAGGTTACTTTTCAAGCCCAAACTGACATAGTTACTTTCTCAATGTCTTGGCCAGAGCGAAAATGGTAAAGACTCCACGTACTTTGGCTTTGTTGAGAATGTTTCTGATTACCTCAGTACTGACAGGGATGCTGCCGGTCTCGCTCAGTATGTTCCCGCAGTGTGGAGAGGTAAGTCCTGTCACAGGAACTGATTTAGGATTACTGTTACATTAAACAGACATTCCAGAGCTATATCCAGCAGTCTTGAGGCCATGCAGAAAACAAACAATAAGATTAATGTGGTTGTGCATTTAAAGAGGGCAGCAGAGGCTGCTTGTGAAGGCCTATGCACTAGGCAGAGGCTTACAAGGCTTTCTAGGTCCAAATTGCATTGTGTGTTACAAAACTGCATTGAAAAGGGTAAATATAAATCAGGTTTCCATAGCAGTTTCAAGCAAGCAAGGTCAGGAGAGCTGTCTTAAAGATTAAAACCAGGGCTCTTCCAGGGCTGTTTTCAGTCCTGCTGGAGAAAGGGAGGATGTAGATGTAAAGTCAGCATGTGCTTGTCAGAGATAAACCACCTGACATGCAACAGACATCTCTTCACCTGCCTTATTTTGCTGTGAAGTGTAATTGTTCCCTGGGAAGGGCAGCTTTCCTGGTAGGCATTAAATGCACAGGCTGAGAGAGCTGGGCTGGTTCACCCTGGAGAAGGCTCCTTAAGGGGAGACCTGAGAGCAGCTCCAGTGCCTGAAGGGGCTGCAGGAAACCTGGAGAGGGG
>JAOEHY010012898.1:0-21957 GCA_025447955.1 Psilopsiagon aurifrons
ACTGGAATGGGTTGCCCAGGGAAGTTGTGAATGCTCCATCCCTGGCGGTGTTCAAGGCCAGGTTGGACATAGCCTTGTGTGGCATGGTTTAGTGTGAGATGTCCCTGTCCATGGCAAGGGGGTTGGAACTAGATGACCTTAAGGTCCTTTCCAACCCTAACTATTCTATAGTTCTATGATTCTATGATATCAATCAAATGTAACTTCATAAGATCCTGCAAATCTTTAGTGTCTGCTTGTCAGCGAAGTTCGGTCAGGACTTAAGTTCACCACACTAAATCCCCCTAAATATTTTCCATAAAATGTAATGCTTTTTGGAGTTAATTTTTTATAACTTCCTCTTTTTTTAAAGACTGCTGTCTGATTTATCAGAAATGACCATTACAGCTGATGATCGTGATCTGCTCATGCCAGCAATGGTGACTGGGATCAGGAAACTGACACTAGCAGACAACACAGCATTCAAAAAGAGCAAAAAATCCCCCAAACCAAAATGAGTGTTATATTTCAGCATTTACATTTCAACATACACGTTTCAGATACTTTAAACTAATATTCCCTGGCCTTTTGCATATGCATCCGTGATTTATATATAGGAAACCTGGAATATCAACAAAAGGAACAAAATTAATAATTGCCTCCTTCAGCAAATTAAACTTCACTCTGCTAAATTAGTTGACTTTCAGAGTTCCCCAGAGGAACCACAGAAGATTAGAGGGCTTATCTAAAGAAACAAAGATTGAAACAGGGACGAAGAATGTGAGGTGGCTAGTGGAGCAGATGAGCCTGGAAAAGTTTGTTTAGCTACCTTAAAGAAAGTTCATTGAAACAAGGAACTACCACCACCTCTGCATAAAGGTAACATTTTGCTGTGACTTATTTACTTAAAGGGACTTACTTACCTTCACAAGAATGTGTGCAGGGAGGAGAAGGAAGTATTTTTCACAACTCAGTACAAAGTGTGCTGCTCCAGCTCGGACAGGGAACCGAAAGGGAGGGCACTACAGAAAGATGCTGTTTTTTTCTAGTAGTCCAAGTTGAGGTACAGTGAGAGTGTTTTTCAGCTAAAACAAGTGGTTTTCATGGTGGATGTTATTCAAACCACCCCAGACACATGAACTGAGATGACATAGATGTCTAAGAATTGTAGCTCAGCTCCAGGGTATCTTCCCTCTGGTATGGCAACACATTGGGTTTCAGTTGCAGTGAACTCATACAGCTGAACGTCTAATAATAAAAGAACTGGAACAAGTAGAAAAGACAAGTGATCGTGTGGCCACTTTAAAATACATTAAATATGGAGCATTCACCTGTTCCTGCAGGCTTATGGTCATATCCCCTTGCCAGAAAGGATTCAGTGCCATACCGTATAGACTCTTCTGGGACAAACATACATTTCTGCTTATTTTGTAGGTTTTATTAATGGTGGCTATTGCCACACAATTTTCTAAAACCTGTGATACGGGCTACCTGCGTGATGGATGATGATGGTAACTGTGTGAGTAGACACAGGTACGTTAAAAAGACTCCCACAGTTTCTCATACTACTTAAGTGTACCATTAGTCCTGAGTACTAGAGAGACTTGGACACATCTTGATACAGCTGTAGTTTTGCTAACTGTTACAGGCAGATTGTCACTAGAATGGTTCTTGCAAAGAGGTGATCTGACTAATATCTGAAAACACTTACATGCTGGTTGCATTGATGGAGAGCAGGAAGCGTAACCTTTGACCAGAGAAGTAATAACAGTGTAAACTTTTCTAAAAACAAAACCTAGCAGAATTAGTGTCCAGTATCAGTCACAAAGTGCATTTGGGCTCTCTATAAATCTTGCTGAAGCATTTAATGAAATGGTCATCTTCCTGTGTAATTTGAAACAGATGTAAGAGTTTTGCAATGAGGACATTTAAACTTCCAGAGGACTAGGGAGAGAACCAAAAGAGTGCATGACACTGAGGAGTGGGGGGATTTCATGGGCTCTGACCTGATACCTTGAACCCGTGTACAGGATTTCGATGTCTGAAAAAGTAAGTAAGAATTAGCTACCCCAACATTGGATCTTCAGCATCAGTGTGCTGAGCAGGGGCCACCTACCTCCAATTGCTTGGAAACACAGAGGAAAGCAGGCATACACATAGGTGCTCCTATTTTGCGCATCCCTTTTTTTTTACACTCCCCACATATATCACAGTTCATGGGTCAGAAGATTTTTCTGGAATGTGGAAAGTTTACACCTGGCTCCCTCTACCCCTTTCTGATCCAACTGATTCAAATCTATCTGCTCCATTTCCAGCAGAGTGTCTCCAAAGAGCATTAGATAAGGACTTCATCCTAAAAACACTGAGGTATCCCCACTAGCTACTGCAGCTGATGGGAATGGCTGGTCTTTTCCTTCCACTAAATGTACTGATACCAGGCATTACTGTCATAAGAAATCAGCTCGCAGGCACAAGTCTATAAATATTAGTAAATAAGGGATGGACCAACAAACACATTTTAAATTGGCTTCCATTAACTAATTAAAGAAGGTTTATCCTAATATGGTGTTTGGCATCAGCTAGGTTGTTTCTTTCTTCATCTGAGGAAGATTAATGGGCCTATTTTCTACTTAACTTTCATCATGATAGAACATTTTTACTGTGATTTTCTATTTAATGCGTTTTTACCGTGATTTTTTTAATCATCATATCTCGGCTCCCCTACTGTGAAGCTTTTTCATGACCTTGCCGAAGATTTCTTTTTGATGTCAGAACTCCTGTGTGAGCAGGTGTTACATGCTTTGGCAGTGATAGAATTATTTTTTCATAGTCTATAGAAGCTCTTAAGCTGCCTTCATCCCCATAGCATCTAAACTCCATTGAATAGCACATTAACTGGCAAGACTAACATCCATCATCTTTGCTTCATTCTCCTCTCTTGAGGAAGCGTGTATGTAGGAGAGCATATGGCTTGGGTGGTGTTTTCACTGTGTTTTATTTGTAAATGTCCATGCTGCTAGGTGTGTATCTCAGAAAATTCCTCCCCTCACATGGAGCAGAGGCTGCAGAGAAGGTTCCAAAGGTCTTTCTCTCCTGCCATTTTTACACTCGTGTCTTCAGTCAGTCACTATCTCATCCAGAAATTGGATTTATCATGACAAATGATCTAGTCCAAGTGTTAAAAAAAGGGATCCTTAATTAGAGCATTTTATACCAATGAAGTGTTTCGCATCTATAGCAGAAAGGACTTTCCAAACTAAGGGTACTTTTAATATGGTCTCCCAAGTAAGCATAACACTGGTAGCTACAACCATTACTCCTTACATACACAGCTACTGATAAAAAGACATTCAGTTGAAGTTTTGACACTGAGTAAAGGCTGATGATTGCTATTATAGTCCATACTTAACCTTATGGTTTACTTGTTTTACTGATTCAGCTTGATATTCTAGGAACATCTCCAGGATAACGAGATCCTAATATTGATGATAATGGAGTATTCTACAGAGAAGGTACTTACCTTGGAGAGACAGACAGTCACTCTTTTATTAAGAGATGTCATGAAATCAAAATATACTTGGCAGTGTTACCATGCTGACGTCAAAACATTGTATAGGTATCACTCCCTTACCACACTTTAAAGATAGATTAGGAAAGCAGTATTACTATCCACCCAGGACATGACTATCCTGTGACTGTATTGTTTCACGTCATTCATGGTCTTACTTCTGTGGCACTCCTCAGGCTTGGCTCACTGTCGCTCCTCCTCAGGGGAGAAGCTGCCAAGTCCTCCGGCACCTTCATTTACCCCTATAGTAAGTTGCAGCAGCAGATTAAACTGGAAACAGACTCACTTCAGCATGCCATCAAATATGTACATGATAAAATGCTCCTGGACCACAAGAGTTCTCATCTAATCTAATGCGTCCAGTGTTAGTCACAGTGCAGTGAAATAACAGTTCATATGATTTTGTTATCAGTTGTGGTGAATATATAAAGCTTCAGTTCTCAAACTGGTGATTTCTTGAGGAACACAATTTTTTACATTATTTTTAGCCCCATGAAAACAGGATTCAAGCATATAAGGCACCAAAACCATAAAGAAAACCCCAAGTATATTACTTTAAAGAAAGTGTCATTGTCTGGGGAGGGCTACAGTTGTGATTTTTGAGCTCTCAGGTTTGATACTGCTGATGTTGCCACGGATGAAATAGCCCTTGCTGGCAGACCTATATGGAAAACTTGAACTCTGTGAAATTGCCTTACCTCCCAATTTTCCCTACTTTATTTCCTATTTCACAAGAAATCCCCATTAATTATTCTCCTTACTCTTGCCACAAAGCCACTTATACCATTTCCTGCTGGATTTCATCCTCCACCTCCTGCTCAATTAGCAAAGGAGTTTTTATTTGTGCTCAGATTTCTTCCCACTGCTCTGCTCTCTTCCCATCTCTCCCAGCTCTTTCCTTCCCTTCTGCTGTCTGGTTTTACTCCATCCCATCACTCCTGATGTTAGCTCTCCCCCTATACCTTCTGCTCTTTCTCTCTCCCATCGCACCCCTCCATTTTGTTTCCCTGTCAGTGCAGCAACAGAAGTCAAACTGACGAGCATCCCAGTCCCATGCTGGTATTTCAGAGCTCAGTAGCCAGATCAATTTTGTGCGCTGCTAGCAGAGGCTGGGGAGTGCTGGGACACAGCCTCCGCCAAAGGGGAGGGAGCAGGGAGGCAGCACAAAGGGCGCAGACAGGAGGCAGGCAGAGCGAGGCTGCATGGGGAGCAGGAACATGGCTCCAACATGGAAACACGCGGCTCCGTCCATCGATCAGCATGCTGCATCTCCCCTTCGCCAAAGGCTGTGAGCAAACGGCAGTGAGTGCAGCGAGAGGATACCTGCAGCTGAAATGCCTGCGTGCCTGCGGAGGCTGCACAGGCAGGTCTTTGTGAGTTCTCATCAAGAGCTAGGAATGACTTCAGGATTTTCCCCAGAGGGGACTTCTGGAAGGAACTGAAACGTGTGACTGTTTCAAGGCTTGATTGACATTTCAGATTGACAAAACACAGATTGCTCCCAGGTCTGGGGAGCGCACAGTGGCCAATTCCTTTTTTGGTGAACATAGCATTGAACTTGCTACTTTGCAAATGTTGGGATACCCTGACAATGAAAGGAACAATGTACACTACATCTGCAGTCTTGTTATTAGCATTTGGCACCAGAGAAATTATCACTGACCCAATAATCCAAAGAAAACAAAGAACCCATGTGCTGTGACAGTGGAGCTCGCTGTTACCCTCCTGTGTTCTGGGGTTCTTGTAGGGTCTGTTTGCTCTGGCCTTGGGTGTATTTCCAAAACTTCCCCCTGCTTTGGTAACGGGATCACATTATGCTGAGCAGCCTTGGCATGCAGCAGCAAAAATACACACTTCTGAGCATGAATATCTTGTATCCTGCTGTGGGGAATACTGACTTGATATTTCACTGGCATGAAATCCCTGTACTGTAATTTACCATATCGAAGGCCATACACCCCATACATCCCACAGTCTCTTGTTTGTGCACTGACTCATCTACAGCAACCCCTATGTTGTTTCAACCCCATTCAGTATGATGCTGAGCTGCCATTCACAACTACACACAGTCTTCCCATCACCCCATTCAAGTATCCTGCCTGCTGGACCCCTAGAGCAAAGATGTATCAGGAAAAAGATCCTGAAAATAAAAATGAGTCAGAGGAGGTAAACAAATGCTTCCATTTACAAAACTGAAACACGCCAGCCTTAATAAAGAGGAGAGGAAATGACTTCTGGCCAATACTAAATTAATCTATAGCTCTTGCTGTCACTGAAGTCACACAGTATATTGTGTGATAATTCTGAATAGGTGCTGCAAAATTTGAATTAATGAAATATGATATATATTTAGTTTATGTATTATTTTACATGGAATTCTCTGTCCTGATGTATTCTGCAGGAAATCGAGGCAGTAAAAACATCAGAATTTATTATTCATATAGGCCAATCCCAGCAAAAAACCTAAACTCTTCTTAAACCAGTTTTGAGCTTCAAGGTTGCTTGGCCAGGCTTTCTGAAGACCAGCACTCAACTGTCATGGCCAATATCAGTCCTACTTTACATGAGTAGTCCTTCGGAACTGAACCCTGGAATGAGCAAGGCAACTTCTTATGATGCTTCTGGATCAGTATGGAAAGGAAAAAATGCAGATCCCTTTAGATGTTTCCACTCATTTCCAAATAAGAAACACTCCTTCCTACCCGAAAAGTCTGTGAGACCAGGGAAACTTGACACAGGTCTTGCATTCTCTCCATCCTAAGCTAATTCACGTTTGAAATAGATTCCCTTCTCTTTCTTCATCGAAACCTACAGTCCTGGGGAAGTAGTTCACTTTCTGCAGACAAAAAGGAGCACTGCACTAGTTGAAAATATGCAGCCTCTAGTAAACAGCATCTTTTGCAACATGCAAACGTGAAGGTATAGAGATGTATCAACACTGTAGCATCTCTACAGGGATACAGTGGAAATGCACGAAGGAAGAGACTCTGACACAATTTAAAGCTCATACAAAATACCATGTCAACCCACAATATCCGGGCTTTATCAAATAGATATTTTAAGATGAAGTCTGGAATTCTGATTAATGTTTGCGCTGTCAATGGGTTGTTCTCACGGCAGAGCAGTCCTGTTCTGCTTTGACTGAAGAAATATTTTAGGCCCAATTCATCCTCACTGTCTCTAGCAAAATTAAAGTAACAGCTATAGCCTGTTCTTGGCCTGCATTTTTTCCATCCTCATTTAGAATAATACACTGTATTTTAGACATAGCTACTTCCTCTAAGACACAGTCTGATAATGAAAACATCATTAATCTATAGTATGGAGACAGATAGATATTTGACAAAATACCTTATAAATGGCTCTAACAGAGTAATATTGACTGATTCTGTCAATACTTAGCAAGGAATTTGTTGCAATATCACAGAATCATAGAACAGTTTAGGTTGGAGGGGACCTCTGGGATGTCATCTGATCCAGCCTCATGCTTAAAACAAGTCCAACTAGATGGGGCTGCTCAGAGCCTTGTCCAGTCATGTTTTGACTGTCTCCAAGGATGGAGACTTCACCTCTCTGGGCCCCTGCTCCAGCATTTAACCATCCTCACAGTGAATTCTTTTTTCATACATCTAATAAGAATTTCCCATGTCACAACTTGCACTTGCTGCCTTTCGCCATATCACAGTGTGCCTTCAAGAAGAGTCTGTCTTCTCTACAGCCTCTGATCATTGCAGATGTCAACAAGATCCCTTTTCACCTTCTTTTCATAAGGCTGAATAAACCCACTTCCCTCAGCCTCTGTTTATGTATCAGGTTCTCAGAGGCCATCTTGGTGGCCTTTGCTGGACTTTTTTCAATGCACCAACATCCCTTTGGTGCCAGAAAGCCCCAGATAATACTCCAAATGTGGTGGGAATAATAGCTGCCCCTGTCTACATGGCTACAATCATGCTATTATAGTACAGTATTCTGTTGGCCTTATTTCTCACAGAACCACACTGCTATCTCCTTTTCAGCTTCTTGTCCACTGGGACCTTTATATCTTCTTCTGCAACACTGCTTCCATAGTCCAGTCTCTATGTTTGCATAGGATTATTTCGTCCAAGTTGGAAGAGGTTGCACTTGTCTTCAGAGATACCCATGAGGTCCCCACCAGCCCATTGCTTCAATCTGTCAGGGTCTCTCAGAATAGCATCCCTTCCTTCCAGCATATTGACTGCTCCCCATAACTTTGTGTTGTGCACAAACTTGTAGATCATGCCCTTCTTCCCATTGTCTGGGCTGTTAATAAAGAGGCTGGATGCTCTGGCCCCACTGTCGATGCAACGTGGAGCCAACTGGGTTTTGTATCTCTGAACACAATCCTTTGAGCCTGATAGGCCAGCCAGTTTTTCTCTTGCCTTAACATCCACTTATCCAAGACAAATCTACCTATTTACCTATAAGGATACTATGGAAGACTTTGACACAGGCCTTACTAAAGTTGAAGTAAACAAAATCCACTACTGTCCCCATGTTCATATAGGCAGTCATCCTATCAGGCTGGTCAGACTTTCTGCAAATCAGAATACTGTTCTTGTGCTTCGAAGAGATTGTCCTTGAAGATAAAATATTAATGTAAATTAAATACATGTATGCATTTTGAACACTGCTTAAGAGTGTACACTTTCATCTAACATATTTAAATGTGTAAGAGTTGGAATGCATACCCAAAGGAAGGTTTGCTTGGTGCTGGGTATTTGATGTGCCTGGGACTATATACTGGTTTCTCATTCCTGAAACAGAGAAGTGGCACAAACAAAATCAATGCAAGCTTGTCACCAAATACCTGCAGATTCATATTGTTCGCAAAGGCAGTTTCTTTTGGGGACATTTCAGCAGCATCACAGGTGCTGACAGCCACTTGGAAAATGGAATGATGATATAAGCTTTGAGCAGTACGAATTGCAACAGGAATGAATTGCAACAAGAATGAATTGCAAATCCTCAGCTCTTCTCCACAAAAGGGTGACTACACAGGTAAGTCAGTTGAGTGACAAGCACTGTGCACTACATCCAAATACAGCTAGAATGTACTTTATCTTTTATTCTCCCCTCTCATGCATATTACCTGTAAAGTCCTTCAGAGGTCTGGCTTTTCATCTGTGTTGAGACCTCATCATTACAAAGCAGGTATTGTAAGCTTTCAAGGAATCATTTATTTACAGAAGTATTTATATGGTGTTAGAAAGAGACTCCCATGAAAGAAAGATCTTTTTAGGAAGTGACTTGTGCTCAGTGTGAGAATGCAGTTAAGACCTTTGGGCTACTCTGTCCCACTTAAGGAACACCTGTTGCATTATTAGAGTGACATAAAAGAATTTGTTAATTCTGCTGTGAGCTACATTATTTCCAATTGTGATAGAAATAATGACAGCTTCAGGCAATAACTGTGCTCTGAACAATTTGCCTTGTGGCAGGACTGTGCCTCTGCTGAGCTCCTGGCCACTTGGGCAGAGCTACAGAATCAGTTCCCTGCAGCACATCCAGCTGATGCCTGGGTTAGAGTGCGATAGCACATGGAGGCCCAATCTGAAAGCTGGACTTGTGCTCCTAACAGAGTACAGGTCCTTTGAAGCACTTTATATGTGTATTGTGCGTATAAATAAAACATGAAGCATGCCACACTGGCTCCAATTAGGAGCAGCAGCACATTTGTATGAAATAGAACTGCATTACCATGCAAACCACGTGAATTTTCAGAGGTATCTAAGAAAGACTTCTCCAAATATTTGCAGACAAACCAAAGGGGAGACTAAACAACATGGGGTGAGAGTAGTAAAATGATGTTCCTCCTCTTTTTGCTAGAGAAAGAAAGGCTTAGAAAGAGCTGCAACTGTGATTACACAGAGGAAAATTCTAACAGTATGGTAAATTATTAATTAATATTGATGCACTACTAATCAGTGTAGTGCATTTATGGAGTATTCAAAATTAGAGAGAGGCTGATTAGCAGTCTAGAGGGAAGGCCATTTGAGAAAGCATGGCAGAAACTTCAGCTTAGATTTACAGTGATATTTATCTATGGATTTCATGGTCACCATTGAATCTGTGCATTCAGTGGTTTCATAAAGTTACTTACTATGTACTTCATAGTGGAAAAGTAAATCTGACTAGGTATAATATGTTTTTTTCCAAATTAAATGTAATGGAAATGCATACACTGGACAGGGAGAGGAGTTCCTGCAGACCAATCCATCACACCAGTTCCAGAATTGCTCATTTGATATAAGAAAATCCATACTTCAGTTATTTAGCCAAGTGAATATTGAATTTCTATTCACCCCAATAAAACATATTTCTCTGTCAGGGAAATATAAAAATACACCTACTATGACAGTTAAAGACTACAGTGATTTTGGATATTATGTGAACAGAGAAGCACATGTATACCAATTTTCTCCTGACATAACATCTATTGAACAGCAATATAGATTGATTAAAATTGTTTCAGGAGGTTTTCTACAGCATTTACAGTACTGTGATTCAACTTTCTACTTATTAAAATCTATAACTTTTAAGTCTATTTAGAACAGTAGTGCCTAAGTTTCAAAACTGCATTTTTTTGAATGAGAAGACTGAACCACGAAACATGAAAGTTTACTTATGAGATCGTAATTTCAAGCAATAAATCAATCCCTTGTTGTTTTTGTTAAAACAATGCCTGATGACAGCCACTTTTATAGAGTGGCTTGATTTATATTGTTTTAAATCCAGTCGTCAAAATCAGCTTTAACTCTTCACTATAGGATTGCTGTAAGGGTTAATGCCTGCATTATGCAGGTTCGTTCACATTTCCTATTCAATCTCATTGAGAAGTTAAAAAAAAAAAAAAAAAGTAGATTTGAAACTGTAATTCAGATTTCATTTTAAACTGCTTATCTCTGTTCACCTTCTGATTAAACATAATTTTTTTGGAACCAAAATGTCACATTATCTTTATGACCACGCTCTTCATCAAAGCAGTAAAAACTTGACGGTTTACTGCAAGAAGGGTTCCCCTTACTGGTGACTCCGAGTACTACAGCACTCGAATCCCCAACGAGGTTTTAAACCTCCAGGGTGATTTAACTCGAAGCAGCTGATGGTTGTACGTCTTGATCTGAGAACCCCTCATGCAGTCTTTCTTCAAGGCTTATGCATATGTTTAGCAAACACATGCCAAATCACATTCAATGTCTTTTCCAACCTAGTTGATTCTATGATTCTAAATACTGGCTACTAGCTACTAGATTTGCAAGTGTACTTATGACATGTGGATAATTTTCAAAAGGAGGGACGTATCTGTGCATGTGAGTAAGCAAACGTTATGTGCTAAGATACCAATCATATTATTTACAGCTATAATACATAGACATGCTAATTATATAGGATGGTTGGAAGATTTTATTGGCAGCTACCAAGATGAGACAGTGACAATTATGGAAGTCATCCTGTAAGTACTGCTGAAACCGTTTTCCCCTGCTAGTATGCAGAGAGAACAGAGAAACCTCATGGCTTCAGAGAGAGGGTGCTTGCAAGTACAGAGGAGGTCAGCACTTCAGCAGTGCATTTTCACAACATCACACAAAGAACCCCATGGGAGAGAGCCCAGGAGAGGAAGCTGTACAGCTAATCCCCCAAGGGTATCTATCCACAGCTCTGCTTTCCATTTGGAACTTTGGAAGAAATGTTCTTTCATTTCCCATGCATGCAACTAGGCACTTCACACTGAAATTTCTTCTGCTGGTATACACACATCTATAGTATACAGAGAACATAAGGTGAGAAGGTCTGTAGTTGTACTTTCTCACACTTTGCATAAAGAAGTAACCTTAATTTGGAAGGCTGTATTAAATGACTGCTGCAGCCAGGTCAGGAGCTTAGAAAACATCTCAGATGCCCAAGCTAGCCAGGCTCCTCTGCTGGGTAGTTCTTACTGCTATAGAATTAGGATTAGCTCTGAAGAGCTGGGGCTGCACTGCAGCATTGGATGAAGTATGCTCAACATCCATCAGCACTGAAGGACAGAGCTACAGCCTCTCCCACTTTTCCTGTCACATATATTTTTTGCATATGTTCCTATACGTATTCCTTTGCTACACAGGCAGACGGGCTGTCAGAAAGCTGACTTGGCACGGAAGGCTCCTTTCCTCATCAGAGCTCTCCCATGGCTGGGGTACAAACAGTTCATCTTACATGTGCTCTCCTGAATGATTGCTGGACTGCAAAAAGCAAACAAAAAATCCCATAGCCTTCACTATCCCCTGCATTCAGCTCACACGGAAGTACATGCCTCAATGCATGGTCAAGTCAACCGCTACCACCTTTCCAAGACAAAAAACTTTCCATACAGCAAAGAAAAGTGAAAAAGTGTAGCAGCAATGAGCACGCTAAAGCCCAAACCACCAACATCATAGCTCAGCTTCATTCTGGCTGACCAGTGAATGGGTGTTCCAATCTTAATTACAGCCCATGCCACAGCCCATTACAGCCCCAGTGAGGCCATAAGGTTTCCTGGCACTCAACTGTCACATCAGGCGAAGGTAGACAGATCCAGGCAACCCCTGCTGCCAGGACATCCCTGGTTAATAACCACTGCTTCCATGGCTCATTTTGTAATACCCCTTGCTGTGGTGGGATTCTTCCTCTTAAGTCCCATCTTCAGGTTTTAAAGATGTTCAGCTGTGGGGATTGGGTTCAGAGGCTGTATTTTTCTAACCATTTCCAGTTTGAGTGGAAAAAAGACATTCCACGATGTCTAATGTTGGAATAGCTTTTATACTTGTGCATTAGAGGAAGACTCAGTGAGTATAGCATTCCCTTAACTACCAAGCTGGGATTCAGAAAAATACATGAACTTCTCAGTTACACAACATCGCAAACTCCATTCTTAGGGGAAGTTACTTAACTACAGATTCCCACTCATTTTTGAGGATTTCCTCTTCATTGTATGTGACAGCAACAGCACTGGAAATCTACACTGGATTTCCAATGAATTCTGAACCTAAAAGCTGTGAAAGCAAGTCAGAATACTGGAATGCTGCTATGGAATAAAACAAAGCACAACAGCCTGATGTTTCCTTTTCCGTAGTCATTACTGTCATCACTTTTTTGCCTGTGTTCTCAGGCAAAAAGATGAAACTTCTAACGTTTCTTAAGTATCCCATATCCTCTTCTCCAAGCACCAATCTATATAGGAGTGCTGAAAGCTGACAGAGGAATCTCCTGACAAGAGAATGAAGCTCCAATTAATTTAAAGCCGAAAAATCTTATATGGTGGTTGGTGGAAAACCTTGAAGCGTTGCTGTGCTCTGGCTTGCTTTCGAAGTAAAGAGAATCTATCCTACAAATGGCCAAGCATCTGAAGTGTCTGTCTGGCCAGGATGTATGTTGTAACTAATTTAGGCATCTGCTTTTGATGATGCCTTTCTGGGCTGTTGTAGGAAGTAGCCTGCACTAATAGTCATGCATGCCATTTTTGGCAGTGGGCCTGTTTCCTTAATTAAAGTAATTTCATTCATACAATCAATAAACACACATTTCCTTCCTAGATATATCTTGAAAAAATGTTAATTTAGATAAAGAGTAATATAGTATTTGGCCCTGCTATAATAATATTAAATCAATATTTGAAGGAGATTAGGGAACATCTTTGAGAATATCAATATCTTCAGTAATGGATTAATAGTTTATCACATACTTACTTAAAAAAAAAATATTTAAGCCATGTTAGAACAAGTAACAAGGAAAGTCTGGATTAGGGCAGCTTCTTTTGGTCCCAAATCTAACACCCGCTCCAATAAATAAAAGCAGTATGACATGAATTAATTGGTGCTTAGGATTTCCTGACTTAATGTCAGCTTCTTAACATTGTTTGAAGCATATTTATGCCCTGAACAGCTTTTTTAAAACAAACAAACAAAACCCGATACTTTCAGGTGTAAAATACCTACTTTGACACTTAACTAAGAAGTTTAACTAGGCTTGGATAGCAAGACAGAATTTTGAGAACTGCTAAATTTTAGGTTAGACATCCCCTCCCCCAATCCTACTCCAAAGAGCATTTTGCTCTAAGCAGAGTCAAAGGGGCATATTGATTTTCTCCTATTTATCTGTTCCTGGCACCACTGAACCCTTTCCACCATGTGATGAACCAGCAAAGACCTGTGTGCCTGGGACAATCAGGCTACCCAGCACAACCAGTGTGCTATCACAGGATGGGCAGGTGGATAAAGCTGCTCTCTAAACCTCCATTCTACCAGCATCTATATCAGAGGTGATTACTTGCCTCTCCACCCAGGAAAGCCATATATCTTCACAGTGGAGATTTGAAGACATAAAAATCAGCCTATTGAGGCTGTGCTTTGCCCACAGCTCTGCCGTTCACTCCTCCACAGCAGAGACGCTCAGAAATGTCTTTCACCATATCAGCCACAGTGGAGACAGACTTGGAAGGTCAGGGAGTAAAGGGGAAAAAGCTTTAGCTTCCAACTAAAAAGTGAGAAAGATTTAGCCTCCAACTGCCAAAAGGTGATGAGAAGTCCAGTGCAGAGCTATACCTCTGCAGACTGAAATCTCTTCCTGCCTTCTCCACTTTCACTGAGCAGACACAAACACAGCAAGGCCTGATGTAAAGCAGGCATCACACTGTCTCTCCTTGCCTGGTCCTTTCCATCTCCTTAACTTCTCTCTGCACACATACATTGTAAGCTCCCTGCACCCTAAGTTGCACTCTAGCTCTGTGTTTGCATAGTTTTGTACCCTGTATAGTGATGGCTGTGAGACTGGATCACGAGGAACTTTTAAAAACTGAACTGCAATGATCACAAAATACCTGATCATGCTGAGTGATCTTTGGATGCTCTCACCTGAAAGGTGACAATGCGTCTGTGCTCTATGCCTGTGATAACTGTGCAGTGTGGGCAGATCTTGACAATCACCTTCCTCATGTTCCTGAACTCAAAAGAATGATGGGTTTCCAAAATGCCCTGCTGTATTAAGGAAGAAGAATCAAGCATGCTCAGCATTAGAGTCTCAGTTGTCTGAATAAAAGACATTAATCACGTAACAGGAAACACTTTTTCAAGCTGCAAGAATATACTTATTTCTAAGACAAATTTCCTGAATTCAGATAAATCCTGGGATTTACTGAGAATTGACCGTTTCAGGTGCATTCCAAGGGACAGAGCATTTTTGGATTCATGGCCCAGAAAACAGATGAAAAATAAAACCATAATTTAGAGGCCAATGTTGAGTCCAAGTTAAATAGGAACTTAAGCTGCTCCAGCTTCTTGTTAACTTGGCTCTGTGCTGCATGATCCATCAGCCAGCAAACACATTATTTGTGGGATTGTACTTGTGAGAGCAGCCTCCCTCAAATCACTGCTCTTACTTGCAGGAGTAACTGACCATCTCTGGGAGAGAAAAGCAAAATCTAGTTTTCTTATGTAGAGAAAAGCAGTTTGGCAAATTACATTTCAACAAAAGGCCTCTCTCTATGTTGCAGCATCCCTTTTCCCAACTGCACCATGTACGATCCCAGGTACTTAATTTTCCATTATTGAAGTGTTTTTTGTTGTCTAGTGGTTTATGTTTTTTTGTTTGTTTGTTTTTGTTTGTTTGTTGGTTTTTTTTTTTAATTATTATTCTTATTTTCTGCTTTGCTTTGTTTGTTTTTTTTTTTTTAATGGGGGCTGGAGGGGGCAAGATATCACATGGCTGGGCGCCTCTTTCTTGTCCTGAGTGGAGGAGTCAATGCCCAGACATGAAGGCTTCAACCAGTGCGAACAGCTAGTCTCCTTTTGAGCTTCTCTCAGCAATAGTTTCATAAACAGACAAAAGAGTTAGTGAGTGGCCAGGGATAAGCAAAGTTCTTGTGCTGTGCTGTAGATGCATTTTTGGCAGGCTATAGAAAACACGCTGTTTTAGAGTGTTTATAGGAAGCTATCAGAATTCCTTGTTGCATATATTTTATTTTTACTTGGAAATTAATATAGTTCACAGTGTATATAAATTTCACAGACTTGTAGGTGGCAAATACGTGGCGCAGGTTCTTGAGAAATACTGTAAAAGTCTCCCAAGGTTTGTTTCTTCCCCATCTAAAATTTGCATTGAATGAAGCATCTGGTTGCCATTCTTAATTCCCCGCAAAATGGCTCAGAAAAGACCCATTTTTCATTTCCAAAAAGACCACTTAATTCTATCTGTGTGGTACTATAAAGTGAGCATAAATTACCCATTCTCTTCCTACTTACATTATTGTAAGTCAAGTGACTTCAGTGCAACTAATCCTGATTTACATCAGTGTAAGCCAGGAGAGACGTACGGGCTCTAAATTTCCTTAATGCTTGTTTTCATACAGTATTTTCTCCTTCTGATTTTTATCCATTAGCCTATAAATCTTGGTAGACCTAAACTCATACAGCTCATTAATTTTTGAAGTGGTTTGGCCTACTCTGGGATATACTTGAGCCAACTCTGGCAGTTGTATCTCCTGATCCAATTTCCCGATCCCACAAGAAGGTGCTAGTCTGAGGAATTTAGTCTCAGCTTTATAGCCATTCAGGACCATCACTGAACACTGTCCTGATGTCTGACTGCATGTCTTAGGGGCACCCTAGGACACTTCCTCAGCAGATGCAATATTTGAATATTTACATACAGTACTTTTGTAACTTCTGTCATTAACCAAAGGAACCAATTCAAAAGCCTGTCTTTAGCATTTGTAAACATGGACACCAAGTGGCAGTAATGGCACCTATAAACACTCCCAAGGTAAAGGATGAACCCCATAGGTTTCCAAGGTATTCATCCTCCTCGCTGCTCTCTAGATAACATTTTGACACCTGCTAAGTGGGACAGGCATCAGATTGAGCCTGGACCATCAATGTTAATCAATTAAGATGCAGTTAAGAAATTGTTCAAAACACTAAAGAGAAAACAGAATTTTCGGACTTTTCATCCACCCTGTACCTTAGGAATCAAATGAGATACTCCTGAAACAAAACATTAGAACCATGATACCATCAGAATGATCCTTCCCTGCCTCATCAAGCCTTTAAGTTATGACTTGTTCAAGGGTTTTAGAAAGTTGATAACTCTTTTCAGTTGTTACAGGGCACTGGGCTTGCATCCAATAGTTTGTCATTAAAGGGTGATATCACTATAGATTTAATGGTTTAAAAACGCTTGCTACTTTGATCAATTAATAACACCCTGGTTAGTCTTCCCATTCATATGAACCTCCATAAAGTGACAATTGCTGAAAATAACTTTATTCTTGTATAAGAAACTGAAATTATTGCATAGCAAAACATCAATCACATCTCCCTGCTTACAAATTCCTAAATCATATAGTACTTTGTATTTATACAGTTTACATGTTTTTTTCCACCTGAATGATTTTAATTTTTCAGATCATACTTAGAGTTATATTACTACAGTCTTCTCAAATTCTGAGACACAATTCCCATAAGAAACTCACTACATAGTTCTTTTGCTGCCAGCACCCCACCACTGAAATTAGATATTATTCCCTACTATAATGAAGCAAAAAAATTAAGTGACTTGTCTCAAATCATACACCAAGTGGTAGTGTAGCTAGGAATGGATTTTGGATTTCTTCATTCCTTGTTCTTCTAGCACAAGCAGTGTAGTACAATGAAGACACATGCTTTAGCAAGGTAACCTTTACACCCATGCCATTTTACTTAAAAAAATTGTTCATTTTGTCTTTGCTTAGGGTTGCTATTGAATAACGAATGCTACATTTCCACTCCAGAGACATTTGCCTATCACCTGGTATGACAGGAAATTAAGATTGTACTTATAATTTGCAAAGTGTTTTGGGGCTTCTGTGGAGCAAAGGTACCTTGGAAAATCGAAGTATTTCATAATGTTAACTGAAAAGCTTAGCTTCAGAGTTGTTTCTCTGTGAGTAATATATTAGCATTTCCTCTTCTAGTTGCTGTCTTTTGGTCTCTGCTATCTTTAATGTGAATTTGCAGCTGTCAAAATGAATAATATGCAGCATCAATTTAAACCCTGCTTTTCGATAAGTTCAGTGTAATAGTTTCACTTTGTCTTGATTCTGTTGATTGCTATTAAATTCTAGATTGTTTTAAATTCCTTGAGACTATCTTGGAAGTATCAATTATAAACTGTGGGCATTTATAAGAATTCAGTTTGAGACAGAGCCCTCTCATTTGGCTGGAAAACATTTCTTTCTGTGCTTTGCACTTCAGACAGACAAGGTCATGGAAATATAATTTGTCATTTAAGAAAGTAGACTGTTTAAAGAAGAAATGTTATAAATTAATGTAGAGATCAGAAGAAAAAAGAAAAGAACCTTCATAAAGAGCATGGACCAAGTTGAAGAACCACACACAACTTGCTTTTTGTTCATCTACATTGTTCATGGCCGGTCAAAGTCATTGGAAGAGAAAAACCTGAAGTTCATGATTCTCCCCATTCACGTAGTAAAATTCCCTCAACTTGGAAATGAAAAATGAAGTCATCAATTTTTGCAGGTGATTAAGATTTCTAAAATTATATGTCTTACAACACACTCCCTAAGAAACATATTATTTCTGTATGACTAGATGTTCTAGCACATCACAGCTATGTATGCCATTCGATAGTAAAATCCTGCAGAAATTGTCCCCCCCTTTTTTTCTTTTAGCAATATTTGTTATTCCAAATGTTCGATGATACTCAAAATAAACAGCAACATCCACATCTTTTCTCCACTGAACACAGCTGACATGAAGGCACTTTTCACAGCCTCAGCTATTTATACAATATTTGTATAAGATATATCCTTGTCCCTCTGCTTCACAAAAAATAAAACACTTATATCACAGAGACCAATATTAAAAATGGACTGAGAAAACAATGCCTAGGAACAGATGAGGGTTGGTCTTAAAATTGAGACTGGAGTTAAAATTGAGACTGGATGAGACTGAAATCTTGTTGGCTGGTCTTTTGAGTTTTTGTTCAAGAGCATGGATGATCTGATAAGGTTGTTTGGAGGGTGTTTATAGTGTGCTTCACAAATACATTCAGTTTTTTACATCTTATTTATTACTTTACATGTTCTTTACCTACAAACCATCCAATATGTGAATTTTCATCTGACTTGTATGCATATATTGAGCAACCATTATTTAGGCTAGATGAGGATATTATTTCTTTTCTTTTTAATCTACATCCTGCTTTTAAATGGTTCTTTGACTTTTTATACTTCAATCTAAACATCATATTTGCTATTAATTATTCTGAATGAGGTCATCACTAATGTTGATATAGTAAGTCATCTTGATTAAAGCTCAAATGGCAACCAAATTGCTACCAAATGTGTACTGGTTTCCATTTTTAACTTTTTTTCAAGGATGCTGACAATTTCAACCACAAAGATTCACTAACAGTTCCTTACTGCTAATAGAATTTTTGGTTTCTTACTTCCCTGATCTGGAGCAATACTGTTTATTTTGTCCAGACCAACAAAATACACAGGGTACAGCCTTGGCTCCTGGCCAGCTTCACCTTGGTCTTGACTCTAGTGTTGCAGGTGAAACTTCATTATATATGTGAACAGTTATTTGTGCTTGAAATTACATGTCTAAATTATCAGGCAGAATCACTGATGCAACCTTTGGCATAGGTGCAACCCCAGCATGAATCAGTCATCCTTAGCATGATTAAAACGCACATACCTGAACACTGATTCTTAATTCCTCATATTGTTTCCAAATAAATAACGCACTTTGCACTGAAAGTGAAAAGCAAATTTCCACACCAATGAGCTATGTCAATTTAAGGAATTGCATGCATATGAAATTTAATTTAACTGAAAAAAGTGGCAAAAGAATATTACACTTTCAGATCCCCAAAGCCCATGAGATGAAATGGATAACAAATAAATAATATATAATTATACATATAAAGAGACATATAGAGAGGGTGAGTGATAGAGAAGCAGCTAAAGGTACAAGGTAGACAATAAAGTTTTGCACAAAGCACTACATAAGCATCTCTGCTCTTATTATCCATGGTCTGCTACTTGCTGCTCCTATTGGCTTTTTGTATTTCACCTCAGTTTACTGTTTTTTCTCCCTGTTTCCTTTCTTATGTTTCCAACCTGCAGCCCTTGACTACAGCACATTGTCTACTGTGGCGTCTACCTCCTCTTTTGTAAATCCTTTCTGTCTAAAAGTCTTTCAGAAAACTAGCACTGAGATCCCTTTTAGAATAATGAGCTGATCTGGCAGAGGACTTCTGGAGAGGCTATTATTTCATTATTAAATGAAGCCAACTACCGTAGATGGTAAGTGGCTAAGTAAAAATAGATGATTCATAGATAGATGTACATGCACACAATTCAAGTCTGGGTCTTCTTACAGTGATGGCACTTACTGTTCTCAGACCTAGGCATTCATGCAAAGGATAGCGAATCCAGGAAAGTGAGCTTAAACATCATTTTAGATCTGTCGACTTCTTTGCAGACACAAGCTTGAATTCTGTTTGGAGCCTTTGTGCATGATGGTAAGAGGTGACTGCCTTCTCTTTTGTTTTTCCTCTCTCCCTCCTCACCCCAGCACAGCAAGTAACCAAGCAGTTGGGTAGAAATGAACTAGAGTGGACAAAGTAGAAGGGCTTCCTGGAGAGACAGGAAAAAGACAGTGGCTGGGAATTCTGCTTCCCTTGCTAGTAAACTACATTCTAAAACCACTGTGAAATCTCTCACCTCTTTGCGAAGTGGGAAACCACCCTATGCTCTCCCTGACACTAGTGCTAGCCTCAGTCCAGCCTCAACACCTTCAAGATGCAGCTTATTCTTGTTTTTGAGCTTATCCAGGGTTTGTGACCTTCTCTCACCAGGAGCTGGACTGAGCCCATGTCTGGTTGCAGCAAATGTCAGAACATTGATGCTGCTTATGTTCCTCACAATGCTGATGGGAAACAGAAAAATTGTATGTCATCAGAACTGTTCAGCTGCTGAAGAAGTGTGTTGCTTTATTCAGTGCCCAGAAATCCAGATTTACACTGACGTCAGAACTGCAGTGAATCCCAGCACGCCACTGGAAGCTGTGAGGACTTATGAAGACTCCAGACTCACAAAAGCCAGACTGCTTCTCCAGACTCCGCTGGGCACAGACACGATTGGGGAAGCAGAGCAGAAGCCTCCTTCCAGGGCTCCTGGCATCTGTGCCCCCCTGCCTGGTCAGATAAAGCTTTATGGCACTGGGAAAATTTTGTGGGTAAATGTTGGGTTCGTTGGGTTGACATGACACAGGCAGCTCTGTTTTCCGTAGCAAAGACAGCAACTGGAACCTGAGCAGATTATTACACAGAGCTGCAATGACTGTGTACACTATACAACATTCATCATTACTATTGACGACTGACTGGGACCATAATAAATACATGACTATTTGATGTATGTCCTCAAAAAGGTCATCCAGAAGCATATCCTGGGAAGCACCCCCTGGCATGAAGTGCAAGACCAGCCAAATTGTTTTAACTTGCCAGTGTATTTTTGGAGTTCATTTAAAACATTTTGTCATGTACATTCTCTTTTAAAGAATGACACATCAGCACTGACAGGCAGTGCATACTGTTTTCATAGCCTTGCTTTCATAAATATTATGAACAAATATCACAGTGGTATTGTTATAATGAATTACAGTGATGTGTTTCTTGAGAGTGTGCCAAAGACTGGTTTATATCCTCCATGAGGTTAGTGTCATAAGAAACGTGGCACAAATCTTTTCCCAAGGTCCACCAGTGTCTTTAGGCCAATAATGCTACATTTCTTTAACAGTTTCCTCTGAACATTGATGTATAGCCGTCTAAAATTTAATTTTAATATGGTCAGTGATCTAACAACACTTATCATGTTTGAAGTTTCTTTACTGTAATCTGGAAATAATTTTCATTTGACTCTCACCAACAGCCAAACATAATAAAACATGTATAAGCCAAATAACGTTACACAGAGGCTCTCAGGACTACATGAGGTTCTCATACAGTCCTGCAGTATCACAGTTACAGAGTACTGCAGTGCAATTAGAAAAGGATGCAGTGAACTCTTCCCATCTACCTGTAGCTTATATGAGAGAGAAAGAACATTTAGCAATGATGCAGAGAAACCCCATCAAATTCCTATTTACACACTTTACCATCAGAGGTTGGGGCAAGCTTTGAGTTTCCCCTGAGGGTGCCTTGCTCTTAGTTGCTATGCACTGTCTCTGCACTAGGAGTGGTGCCCTGCCAGTCCCCTTACAACCTTCCCAGATGGATCGCTTCCTTCAGGAATGATGAGCCAGCAGGCACCCATAGAAAGACATGGCTGGATGAATGTGAAATTCATTTTTGTCAGATCTGTGTGT
>JAOEHY010012898.1:22057-39007 GCA_025447955.1 Psilopsiagon aurifrons
GGGGTGGGGAAATGTCACACCTTTGCCATCTGCTTGTCTGGAGATAGGCTTGCAGCTGGAGCCATTAAAAAAAATAGGATTTGAAGCTTCTTTCTTTTTCCTGGGTTTTAATCTATCCTACCTTGCAAGAACAATAGTTCATTTAACTCCAGCTGTGTTTCACCACATTCATTTCAATAATACTTGGTCTACTGGACACACAGAATTAAGTACCTGTGTGTTCTGAAGTGGCATGGATATTTTGACTTAGGCTCTCGGAAAAAGTTCTGCACAAAAATATACTAAGGAGAAATTACATGCAAATGTATACCTGGCCTTGGCTGAAACAGTAACATTTGCTATCAGATACACCACACAGTCTGGTAAGCATGTTTTAAACATCCAGAATAAGATATAACAGCAATTACCTTTGCGTCTTTGCTAGTCTACCTAACATATTAAATGCTTCCTTCACAATAGTAACCCATCCATAAAAGATTCTAAATGCTTTGACTCTTTCAGTATCCCAAGGAGTTTTGGATTTCACAATGTTCCTTTTGCTTCCCACGCAAAGATATTGCTCTCCTTACACAAACAAACCCACCTCCCACCAATGAAACCCAAGCAGGAAAATTTCCTGAATGATAAGGAGATCAAAAGTGAGTGAAAACAAAAAAGTCTTTGCCTAAAAGAAGGAAAAACCCTGAGGGGCCCAGAGCTGCATTTTTTTTCATTTGACAGGCATTTAGAAGTGTAATTGATGGGGCAGTTAACATGGTTCTTGACCAAATCAGTTTGTATGCGATAGCAATGTCACATTTATAACATGCCAAGAAACATGCTAATACGTATCCCACGAAAACACAACTACTTCATAAAAAAGAAAAAAGACCTTGTACATTACTATATTAAAAGTTTCAAGCTGGAAGTGCTATACTGTTGTATCATATTATCTCTGCAAATAAACACAAGGAAGACATTTTCAAAAGCTCCCGCTTTCCTCTGTTCCATTAGGCTGTACTACCTTTGCTACAAATATGATGAAGCAAATTGTTTGCAGCCCAGGTTTACAGTGGAAACCAATTGCCTCCCACACTGGGGAGAGGGAAGACCAGGTCATTTATCAAAAATCACTAATGCCTAAAGCCATGGGTCACTTTTCAACCTAAAGGATAATAGTTTTTCCTTTCAACTACGAAATCTAGTCTAGACATGCTTTATGATACCTTTTGAAATGCCTTTTTGCCTAAAGTGCGCTCCAGTGTCAGTTACCCTTGTCTGAGGCTTCTTTATATGAAGCCAGAGCCACCTGCCTTTCAGGCAGTAGGAAAGCCTGAAACAGATAGGCAGAAGAGTTCCTCAGTGAGTGGCCTTTTGCAGGCTGGTGTTCACAGCTTGCCTTTCTGAGTATAATATATATATTATACTCACCTATATTATATATACTCACACTACATATATAGGCACCTACTGAGTATAATATATATATGCACTTATGAGTAAAATATATATATACACACACATAATTTAGCATTATTTTACCCATAACTTTTGGTTACTATAGTAATTTTGATGCATAATGAAGCAGAGGAACAAAGAGACACTCATAATGGAGGTGTGCCTCTACAGGTATTCTGTTCTGCACTAACAGGGCGTGGTAAGCTCCAAAAAAAATGTATAGAAAGACAGTTGCTGCCCCAAGGATCTTAGTCTAGCCCTGTCATCAAGCCAGACAAGCCATAACTTGATAGTCTCTACTGACGACATTAACTGGTTGCCTTATATTACACAAGAACTTGGGGCATACCATAGTGAAAATTAATCTTAGTATATCTGTAGCCCTCCGAGACAGCTTGCTACTAATTACAAAGCTTACATTTATTGCAGGTGCATGGGGTCACTGTTGACATCTCAGCTCTTAATGGCCTTTCTTCAAGTACACACCAGAGCACAGCATGTCTCTGTTGTTAAGCGCCACACAGGTCTCAAACCACCAGTGGAGCCAGCCATCAGCAAGTAATGACAAATTCACTGGTTGCATTTCAAGTTCCTACTGTATATTATAAATTGCTATAGAGAAAAATCAGAAATGAGTACTCGGTTGTCCTCTACCAAATGACTTCAGAAAGTTAAAACACAGCAGCACACTACCTGCTGCATGGCAGCAGTCTGAAGTGACTAAGTTCGAGTAACCTGAAGGCTGTGCATTTCCCTCAACCCTGCAAAGCGCAGCTGAGATACTCTCACAAGACACAACACAATCTCCCTCTGCCCTACTTTTCTTCCCTGTTCTATAGATCAGAGACTATAATCTGAAGGAGCTGTCAGTCCTGCAATTTGCACAAACATTAATTTCCCTGAAAGACAGCAATTCAAGCTTAGAGTGGGTCATCTCTCCAGACCAGTTAAACTAAATGACTATTAAAAAAAAAGGGAAAAGCTCTTGGATACCACCACAGGATAGCCATAAATGTTAATTTATGAATCATGGCTGACTTGAAAATATGAATAAAGATGAAAGTGCAAACAGTGACTGAAAACTTTATGACTGAACATGCTGAATTTGAGTAGTTATGATTAATGGGGGTCACATTTTGTTCCTTGTAAATAGTTGAGTAATTGCTGTAAATCCATGAAAATATTAACAAAAAGTGAAAGGTTTTAGCAAATATCAACCCACACAGGAAATGTGTAATGCATTACTACAGAGCTGTACAAAACCTAAATTCTTTACAGCTTGTGATATTACAGCCAGTTTTCCCTTTAGTTTCTGGCATCACTGTCCATTTCTTCACCCAAATATACAAATCCAGTTATGTGATAATTATCACAAAAAACCCCAAACATGCACATGTCATTGGCTAGTTTGAATCTTTAACTTTAAAAAAAAGTACAGTCACTGTGCTCATGGATCTGATAACATCACTAATGTAACAGCTAAAAATAGCTGGGGCCAAAATGAGGATGTGTCAAGAGGCAGATCTTGAACACTGATACAAATGTCTGCACTGAATTTCACTTGGTTAGAGACAGCAGGAGACAACTTAGAGACTCAGTTTTGTCAGAGAAACCTCTATGATGTCACATTCAAAACATGATCCAACAGTCTGCAGAGGGGAGAAATGTTTGGTTTTGAAAGGAGTTTGGTCTGTCCCTAGAGCTTGGAGACTGTCCATCACTCACCAAGCTGCCCACCAGCTTGATGGCCCTCAGACAGGAAAACTGGCATGGCTTGTCATAGATCTAGTACTCATGAAAAATACCTGTTTACACTGAAAAAGTGTTACACTCTTCAAAGCAGAAAGTTGCTGAATTCTAACCTCCTGCCACCTTACCTAAAGAAACCTCATAGGTTCTTCAGGCAGAATTTACAGTTAAAAGTATTTTAACTCTGTCTCCAGCAACAGACTTCTTATCCAGAGCCCCAGTGGTGATTTAACACCCTCTCAGAAGTCTACACTTGAGTTCCTCAAACTTAAAATGTAACATCACTGCTGCTAAAAACTGAAGATGCAGCAAGGTGTATTTATCAAAGTCATTTCCGTATTTGATGAATACTACCAAGCTGTGCAAGTTACATTATCGAACTGTATCTGACTTAAGTTAAAAATATCAGCCAGCAAATGCCAGACACAGAGTATAAGAATGTTCTTTGTTGCTGCATATTTACTCAATCAGCTCTGCAGACAGGAGCACAAATGACCCACAGGGAATATCTTTCAGCTGTCAGGCAAAGCTCAGGTTGTTTCACTGAAGCACCAAAGGTGTTTATGTTCTGAAAGCCGTAACATCTGCAGAGACCCTCTTCTCTAATGAAAATCTGAAACATTTGCATTGCCTTTAAATCTCTTCAGGTCTTGTGTTCTCTGTTTCCAGTACGGCAAATGACTTAGGTTTTCATAGGAACTAAAATTTCCTTTGTTAGCAATAAAATACATTTTAATTCCAAGCACGTTTTTATCTTTTTTCTCTCAATCACAAATGTCCAGCTTCATCCTACGACTTTTGTTTCCTTCATCTGTCTTGCACAGACTTGCCAGAATTTTACCAAAACTGCTCCTTTCCATACTGAAAATGTGGACATTTTCCCTTTTTTCTTGTTCTTTGAAGCATTTTTCTTAAACTCCTTCCTCCTCAGTACCCTTTGGCAGTGGTGAATCTCTGCTTTCCTGCACAGATCCCTTGAATATGTCTTTCCTTCAAGCCTGGTATTGCTGCTGCTTGCACCAGCCAGGACAGGCTGGCTAGTAACTAACTTCATGTCTGCTAGTCAGTGAGTCCTTTGCAACACTGTCAGCCCAGAGCCTGGATTAACTGGAAGGCACTGCCTGGCAATCTGGGCATGAGGCTTTTATGGAAGTGCAATCATAAACTACTATTATTGGTGGTGTCACAGTATTAGCTGAACTGAGCAGCTTATACAGGGCAGGATGCTTATGAAATTAATGATTGTAGAATTGACCTTCATTTTACCTTCATGAAACTGATACAAGGGTTCAATGTGGCCTTCTCAATCCACAGAGTAAGTCTTTGCCACTGTCCTCTTACGCTCAAGATGCTTCTGTACCAGAAGGAAATTGTCAAAGATAGGAAGAGCTAGCTAAAGGTAGGAGATTATTTTCAGGCAGAGATATGTGGGTTTCTGATGTCCAAGAAGACTCTATGCAAATGTCTATCAGGTGAAAAGCTAGGTATTTTCACAAAGTACCCAGGTTGCAGGGGAAAAGCCTATGGTCACTGCCCACTTTGGTACTGTGACACAAAAGTGTTGCTGTGAAGGTTAAAATCAGACTATCGAAAAGGAGCTGGGCAGGACTTCCATAGCAATATCCTTTAAAAAGCCACGCATGAGGCCCAACAGACAGGAGATCCAGAGTGCCAGGGCATGGAAGAGATGATGGTGTAGACAGCAGGAATTTAGCTATGCTGATAACCAAGGACCCATATAAAACAGAGGAAACCTGTGCAGGCTGGATGGGCTACCTGTTCATCATAAAAACCAGCACATCACTATGGCGAACCAAAAAAGGCATTGAGAAGCATCAAGTCTGGAAGCAGAAGACAAGCCAATAGAGGCAGGAATACTCAATTCAGAACGATGCGACCTATGAGGTGGTCCTAACTAAAGTGCAATGCATTTCTGAGAGTCAGGAGGAAAGTAAGGAGCACATTCTGAATGAATAAGGAAAGGTAAAGTAGACTGCCACTATGCCCACTGAATTGCATGGGCAACAGTAAGCAATGGTGTAAAGCCAATACTGGGAAGTATTTCTACATTAATTCAAGAAGCCTAAAAAGTTAGAGAGGGAGCTAAAATGCTTGGCACAAAAAACCAACCTGATAGAACAGGCTTCTTGGAGTGTGAGGGAAAGAGGGGAACTAATGAGATGTGGTATTACCTGTTTGATAGGAAAGATGGAATAGGACACAGAGGTCAGGGAGAAGCACTGTATGTAAAGGATATTATACAGCAGGGCAGCAGAAAAATATTAGAGGGGAAAAAGAAATGCAATGGAATCCTTCTGGATGAAAAGCATGGACATTAATAATAGCATGGCTGTACCACCAACCCTCTGAAGAGGGCAATGCTAGAATCACTGGCTCAGGAAAAGCTTCACGAAATTAGAGAAGCTGCAAATTTGGGTGAGGTACAAATTCAAAGAGATTGCAATTAACCTCACCAGACTGAGTTAATGCTTCATTAAGATACAGAAAACTACTTTTTTTGACACACAAATGCTTGCTGCTTAAGAAAATATATAGGAGTTGGTCTCAGCTGATGCACAGGAGAGCAGCTAGTAATGGGAGAGGTGTTCTGTATTAGTGATCATCATATAGTATTGCTTAAAACTAGAAAAACAGAATAAATCCAGTGGCTATTCAATTTCAAGAAAGAAAACAACCATATGCTGAAAAAATTAGTGATTACAAAAAAGTAAACCCCAACACTACCTCCCCCCTCCAAAACTTCTGAAAGGCTTAGTTCAAAAGACAGAAAGTCTACAAAAGCCTGATAGGAATGAAATAACACTGTACTAGAAGACCAGGTAACGTGTGACCCAAACCATGAAAAAACCAAAGCAGTCCAAACCACCTCTGCATGGACGGATTAATGAGAAAGCAAAGGAAGCTTTCAAAGGCAGAAGATCAGAATGAAGAAAACCCAAACAAAACCCAACCAACCAAAAGGTACCCAAACCCAAACAAAAAAAGTCAACAAACATCAAAACAAAGCAGAAAGCTTTCTGAAGTAAGGACAGAAAAATACCCTAAAATAAAGCAGCTCAAATGTAAACAGGACATAAAGAGGGTTAAACCAGAATTTTAAGAGTGACTTTTAAATGATGGCTAAACTGATAGTAAAGCATTCTTTGAACATCAAAAGCAGGAAGCTATCCTGTGATTAGTGGGACCAGTTGATGACAAAGGCATAAAAAGGAATGGCAAGGAGCAGCTATCTCGTCTATGTAGTGTCTCCTACACCACATAGCCTAAGAGCATTCCACTGAGTAGAGAAAGCTAAAAAGGAGGCATGATCACAGTTTATAGTATCAGAAAAAAAGTGTATAGTGAAATGCAAGCAGGATCAAACAGAATAAAATCCTGCAATGCTAGGAAAAGTAGTAGGGGACAATATGAAACTGTTCTGAAACAGGAGACTGATTTAATTCATTTCAAAGTACTTTCCACCAGTGAATAGTGAACCTCAGGAACGTGCTGCTAGAGGCAGAGTATCAACAGTTTCAAGTAGGAAATGTGGCAAATTTATAGGAAAAGGACCCTTAAACACTAGAAATAATATACATGGCCTCTAACATCCCTAATACACAAGCTGTTATGCTGAGAGCATGAGAATGTATCCTGGAAGTGGCCAAGTTTGCGCACTATCCTTAAAGTCTCTCCTACTGCCTCTGCTGGAGACAGAAGCAGGCTACACCGATCATTGGTCTCATGTAGTCAGGCATCTTTTAATGAAATTTTGCCCAGCTTCTGCATCTCAGCTTGTGTTATGTTGCCTTTTTTATCTCTCAGCTAAACAGCCCATCCCATAACAGTCTGTGTCATTCTTTTACCATTTCGGACAGATTGCCATTAGTCGTACAACTCAGGTACAGATGTTCTTCTGGGGCTGATGTATGAGAGAAATCTGAATCGTCCATGAGTGAATACCCAAAACCAAAGTGGATACCATTCTACAGCAGCAGTAATAGAGAAATAAAAACCCAACCCTTAGCATGTTGCAGATTTAATTCTCAATATCAAATACTTTTTTTTTTTAATAAAAGAACCAGAAACTTAATTGGGAAACATGTTCAGAAAATTATATTAGCGTCGATTAAGCAGTACATTGCAGAAGTTAGTATCCTAATGAGACCTATTCTAAGAATAATAAGTGAAAAAAGTAAAGGAAGAGTTGGGGAACATTGGATCACAGCTAAAAGGAGATACACTCTTCTGCTGAGTAATTCCTGCAGCTTCTAATCTACAGTGTTGCAAAGCATACCACAGCAGTAAGAGTTAGTGAAAAGATGAATACGCTATCCCAAAAGGATTGTAAATTACAGCACATTAACAGAAGCCATTTGGATATGGTCATTAGTACAAAAAATAATGCAACAAACAGCAGCACCCCCACTGTCCTTCACTAACAATCAGAGGAAACACAGATTCCTCAGCGCACATGTACCAGACTCCCATCTGGAATATCCTGTATTTCCTTTCTCCTCAGAGTTTGAAGAAAGGTGATAACAGATACTACAAATCATCAGCACAAGCTCACTTATTGGCTTGATGGAAATTCTGAGCAAAAAGATGTTGACAACAGTATCCCAGCCATCTCTTTTTCTGATTTGTTGGTGAAGTACAACACACAATCATCAGAGAGAGAGTTTTACAACCATTGCAATAGTGTTTTCTATTTATAACTATTGGAATGTGAATTTATGGTCTGTGAAAGGCTTTACAGTTCTGACTGACAGCCTGGTAGTCTTTTATTTCATAAACACTACATGATTTAATAAGCAAGAGATCAGGAAACTGATTCTAAGAAACGAACCTACAGAAAGTATTTTTCAATCTGAAGACAACCATGCTAATAGGTCTGAGGTTATGCTCTTCATGTTGCTACATACAGATGCACATGTCTTGCTGTACAGAAACACAGCAAATTACATGGTTTATATAAACTCCTAGAAGGAAAAAAATGTTAAACCAGCATGCTGGGGAGACAGCTGAATCAGAAACCCACCATAAGAAATAAGTCACTTTTCAAAGGAAGCACAATACATGCTTTTTCCAAGGATCATTTATTAGGGACTAACACATCATTTATTTTGAGTGCAGCTTTGGAAAAAAAATTGCAAGGGCCATTATAGTTAAATCCAAAGATTAAATTTCTAGTTTGGAATTTTCAAAACATCCTTTGCTAGTTTAACCTTGCTCCCCTTAAAGTCAAGAAAGGGTTTTTCCAAGGATTTTAATGGGAAAGGAACCGAAGCAAGCAGAGCAATTCCAAGATTTCTGCCATGCAGTACTTCAGTTTTCCTCTTCAGAGGAGTAAAAGTTACATTCCCATGTAGCTATGTAGACAACCTGGGCTGCAAGAGCTGGCTGAAGAGATAAAGCTCTTATCAGCCCAATAGGTCTAGGAGTTCAATTAAACTGTTAAATGTTTTGTTGAATTAACTTCATACAAGAATTTAGTGATGGGTCACATATTTCTAAATGCAAAAAACTGTTGTCAGAACTACATTGTCCATCTTCAGAAGCTCCCAGTGAACACTGCAATAGGTGCCAAAGTTTATACTTTCACAGGTTCTCCAAATGTCTTAAAAGCATTCATGGTCTTAGCTTAAAATATCCTTGTGAAGTGGACTATATCCTTTTTTTTTTTTTTTAGTGCAGATGAGGAAGATAAAATATAGAGGCTGTAGCAGAGAAGAACTTACATGGAAATTTGTAGCTTCAGGCCATTCTTCAGCACTGAAAAGGAGAAGTAGGAGAACTGCTGATGGGGAAAAAATATTGAACAGCAGAGTTACTTGCTAGAAGATATCTTCCTGCCTGAAGGCCCATGGGTTCCAGAAAGGTGGAATTTACACAGTAAGCCAGCCAAGTAATCATTAAAGTATGGAATGGAAAGGGGAAAGCAATCAGACCTTGAAGGCAGGAAGTCTAAACCAAGATGGACACTTGGAGAAAAAAAAAAGGTGAGCATGAAAAATACTGGAGTCTGGTCCCCTTTTACTAGGACAGGGTGAGGTTCACCTAATTTCAGCTGTCTAACAGTTACAGAAGTCCCATCCGAGCTGACTGTCCATCCTCCCTTTAGCATGAATGGAGAGATCAAGCATGGCTGGGGTACACCTAGTTCATCCCTCCACTTCAGAACTTGTTCTAGCACAATAAGCTGCAGGCAGCTGAAGTTGATGACATGAAACCCACCTTGGGAGTGTCAGCTAATAATTATTTTAAGATGGGGCAAAGTTTCAGTGGGTAATAGATCTTCAGCTACTCAGGATTGCATGTGGTCACAGACAGCAGAAAGCTGTACAGCCTCTAACTGCATTGCGCTAACATGCAGCCCTGGCTATATTAATTAACTAACAATTAATTAACTGGTTTCATCCCATCTGCACAGAACCTAATGTAGCGGATATCTAACTAGTGCCTCAGTTTGTGATTTGTGCTCACATACACCACAGCGTTTGATAAAACAATGCTGTGTTTTATAAACTGCACACAGATCAATGCTGGAAATTACTAAAGGACATAAAAAGCTTGCATTATTACAATCAGATTTAGCTGCTTCAGTGAATAGCTGAAAAAGCTGAATACTTAGCATCACCAGATATAACTTGTCCTTGAATTTGCATAGACGAACCCTGCTTCCTTTCTTCAAATTTCTTCTTGCGTATGTCCTTATAATATGATTGTCCACCACTATTCATAATTAATTGAACAATTGCTTCCTCACTTTTCAACTTTACACCTTTAGTTGCAGAAGTCAGTAACTGTGATGACAACTTTAAGTGTTATAGTTGTTTTCAAAGAGGAAACTGCTAAGATTTGCCATGGGAAAATTACTTTGAACATTTTCCAAAATAGCAAAAAAAAAAATTACATCTGTCAGCAGTGGGAACAGATCTTACATTTACTTCTTAGGTATAGCTTGTTTTTGATATTATGGAGATGGAAGGGCTTGTTTTTTCAGCAGCAGTTTAGAAATGTCATCTAGAAGCTTCAGAAAGATAACCCTTAAAGGTACTGTAATCACACTTTAAAAAGAAAACTGATTTAAAAATCATCACTGACCTACACTTCTCCCTCTGGGCACACAACACACCAGGCTAACATCTGCACATCTGTTCTTCATACCTGAGTGTGTCTCAAATGCAGAAATACAGAAAATAAACTACTGTCTAAATCAACAAGATATTACATTACACTTTGTGGTTCCCATCAACTTAAAGGAATCACAAACTCTTGGAAAGAAAACCATACCATTAAAATGTATTTAAAATTATAATAAAGAAGCACCTAAATTAAATTGATTGTTATCAAAACCTGGAAATTTATTCAAACTGTGACTTGTGCAAGCCTGGCCTGCAAAACGCAAAAGTAAGTGATATTCAAAATGGCTGCTACCATATGATAGTAGCAGTTTTCTTTCCAGCTAGTTCAAGCAAGCTATTCCACTGCCCAGTCTGTCTCTGAACTTCTCTTTATCCTACCAAATTCCCTTGTCTTTCTGTCTTTTTGATCCCTTAGATAGCCAGCGTTCCTAAGTTAGCATCTTGAAAATACATGTCAGCTCATTTGCTAAGCCTGGCTGTATGCAGGTTTCACTGTTACTATCTTTTTATTTCCTTTTCAATTTTTAACTTTTCTATTTTCTTTCCTACAATGATATGCTATCTGTAATAATAAGGTCACAAAAGCTTCTTCAAAAACAGCCTAATGACATTCATTAGCATGTAAGATTTCACACAAGCATAACTGACAGGTCAATATGCAATATATATGTTCTTCCAGCTGTTGCTAGATGTGATCACCACTAAGATAGGGAAGAAAGGAGAGAAAGAAGAATTCTAAAAACCAACCCAGAATAAAAATTATTTCATATAGGAAATAAATGTATAGCAAGCTCTGGAGTCTTCCATGCTGAACCTACTCACATTTAGTGGTAGGTCATTGTTCCTACCCCTCAGTAACATGAATACATTCTTCTGTGGCCCTACAAGCATCACTAAATTGAGAAAGGCAATGGTCTTTCATGGCCTTTCAAAACCCTATCTGGAAGCAGAGGTCTGATGAAATTCTGTGTTTGGTGCCACCACATTTGAGAAAAGAGAGAATTCAAATACTTTGTCTAAGACAATGTCATAAAGTATCATATCAAACCAAAATGTTTCACAATAAAAATCAAGCATTTCCTTCAAACTCCTTACACAACACACACTAACACATTCAAAGGCTTCTAAGTGCTCTTTGCATATCCTTGCCTGCAAACCAGCTGGTTTGTACCTACTGATACTAGTACACGGACAGTGTAAGTAATGCAGGCGATTGGGGTCTGCCCTAAAGAGGATAAGTAACAGTAGCAAAAAGACCTATTAGGGCCTATTGTGATAATCTGGTCAAGAGTCAAAGCAAAGAAAGAGCAGCCATCACAATTTCTATATGAATTATTCACACAGCATCTGTGGAAAATCAGTACTGAAATATTTCAGTTTGAAGACCTGATTTCAAAACACACACTTCAGTATTTTGCAGAACTGGATCCCCAGCAAAATAAATGCAGATATTTAGCTCTCACCAGGAACAGAAGTGTTTTTGGAAACTCTCATTCCAGTGTCACAAAAGAGTTTACGTTAGATAGCAATGGAACAGATATAACGCCTTAAATCAAACTAGAGACCCTTGTCCTGAAAAATACATGAAACACACCCACAGCTCAATAATGCTTTTCTCACTCATGCTAACTGGGTGCTTCTTCAGTGCCTGCAAATGCACAGGAACTCAAGCTCACTACTTAACTCTGCTTTTGCAACTCAGTTCCTATCATTTCCTGGGACTGTCCACCATAAAACAATTACATGAAATATTTCTGTTTGATGTTGTCTAGTTCTGAAAGTGGCTCCTATAAAAACCAAACTCTTAACACATTAGACATCAGATAATTTTTTTTCAGTACTCATTACCACAAAGTCACTATTACTTGTCCATCCAGACAGAAGTATTGTGGGGTTTTGGCTTAACATTCTTTTCACAGACAGACAAAATAAGATGGCATTATTGCTCCGCACATGTTTAGCATGCTCCTAGCAGCTAGAGGCACAGAAGATAAACCCATCAGACACCATTGCACACTTTCTAGAATGTTACAAATACTGCTGCATGTCCCTTCAGTTTGAATATTGGTCTAAACCACCTATTGCCTACACACAGGAACAGTGGAATGACATAAAGTATTAACACAAGAGCTAACAAAAGTGAGAGGAAGTGTCCTCTCCAGTCAAGCCAAATTTATAAATTCATGAGTCAACACTACATTAAATATCTAAAAAGAAAAAACCCACTTGAACTTCAACTTCCTTTCAACACACTTGATGCTGTTTACAGTGTTTGAGCATGTTTGAGCATGTTTGAGATTTTAATACAATAAACGTGCTCAGCTACTGTTGTAGTACTCACTGTTTAACCCTGTGACACCCCTGGCCCAGCACACGTGACTGCTGCCAACAGAACACATGCTCAGGGAGTTTAAATCTCAGCAGTGAACACGCCTGAATGTTTCCCTTCTCAGTACTGCAAATGCCTGCAATAAATTACTTACAAAATATAGGCCTGACTCACTTCCACATTACACCAATGCACTGTACACAGCTGACTTCAATAGAGTTACACTAGTGTAAAAGAGAAGTAGGGGAGGGGTGAAGCAAGCCCTACGTGCAGATAATTAACCATCTTTTTCATTGAACCATAATACACTTTCTTCATAAACTGGCAACAGAACCAATCAGTGTACACATTTCATTTCAAATACAAAGTAATTTTAGGAGCTAGCATTATTGTATCATTTGAAATATTCTCTGTTCTCATCAAATGATTCCCTCTGTAATTGATGTCATAAAGAATATCTGTGTTAAGCTGTCTTCATTTCCACAGTTTTCAATCCTTATGATGATCAATTATTTATATACAGACTAGATGAAAGGCAAGATCGTAATGACTCCAAGAGATTTAAGAGTGGTATAATAAATCTTGAAAGGAGAACTCAAGTGGGTGACGGTAACAGAAGCCAGTACTGGACGATCTTGTTTTACTATTTTTAGAAGTTCCCTTTCGCCCTGCTCCCCAAAAAAGATGACCAGAACAGCACCTCCTCCTGGAGTCATTCTTCTTTTGTGGTAGAAATACAGCTTCTGCTTCCCTTGAGATCCCTGCCGCACTCACCCTCTCCACCTTATTCTTCCTTTAAAAAGAAAACAGTGCATGTTTGTTGCTGCCCTTCAGTCCAAACATTTTGATTGCCAGGATGCCCTCACTGAGTGACAGGGGAAAGTCCTTGATCTAATTTTTTAAGAGGCGCTTCCGTACAAAGTACATTAACACATCTTTATCACACTAATGATGACTCAGGGCTTCAAAGTTTACAATGTAACCAAACTTTCTGAAAACATATGGCAGTCTTTGGTTCAAGGCCACAATAAACATAAGCATTGTCACCAGTCAGTATCTCTGTCATATGCAACTTAAAAAGGACATACACTTCTTCATATGACTCTCATCAGCCTTGAAAAAGAAATCTGGCAAAAATACCAATGACTTGGACAAATCAAAGATTTGAACCCATGCTTCCATCTGCCTCCTTTTATTCCACAATTCTCTAAAGAAAAGATTCAACAGCTAACAGTCATCAGTCTATTTTCTGTGATCGCATTGAGACATCAGATTATGTCTAAGCATGCAGGTTCTGGCTTGCTTCCAAGTGTAGCATCCATCCATGTTTAGCAACATATATCCCTGTTAATTGTTCAAACAAAGAAACCTACACCAAAAAGATATCCTTTGGATTTCTCTCAAAATATAATATATAGCCTTAGTCTTACATGTCTTCATGCTTGCAGTAATTCTTTGTGGTAATTTGAGCATGTTTTGTTACAATATACAATATATTTATATGTTGCAACGCTGACCAATAATTTGGGCAGCTGTAAAGAACTTGATCTTCAAATTTGCTCTTCATTGCATGAACCCCAGGCTCAGTTAGAAGGTCTTCATCTGGAACAACAAGAACAAAGGATCAATAATTTTTCACAATCAGGTCCAAAACATGTGGTTATATACAGGTCAAATTCCAAAGCTTTTAAGTAATACAAAAAAAACCTCACTCACATTTTATTTCAACAAGCACTTCAGAATTATTACTTATATCAGAAAGATGTACAGTAGTTACACATTGCAATGTGATCTTACATTTTTAGATTGTACTAAAGAAGGGGTTTCCTATAGTGCTAGGCAGATGATGTGCTTAAAAGATTACATATTCTAGGACCAAGTTTTGCAGTAAAAAATTTCAGTTTTCCTCAATTAAGACTCACAAAATATGGTCCTAATTGATTTGTATAATAATAAATGTGGTCATGGCTACAATTAGTGCCAATTTATTTCTCTTTCTCTCCTTTGGGATTTCTCCTTTTCATAATACACTTGCAAGAAACAATAACTCTTCAAAATGTCTGCATGGAGTTAATTCTAAGCGATAAAGCAGTCCAGTCCAGAAAGCAGCTAAGATTGAGCTTATGTCAACAGGTAGAATTTACAGTCCCACAAAAAGAAATGTTTAACAGTCAACTATTTAGCTGCAATAAATTAGACTTTCACTGTGTTCTTCTTATCACTGCAATCTATAGATGAAAAGCAGTATATGGTAGCTAATTATTAACTTTATTTATTACTACAGGCAGGATTTTCTAGTAGTACTCTGTTCCTTAATGTGAAACTAGGGATCAGAACTTTATGATGACCTGAAGCTGATTTCTTAACAGGTTCGATTTCCTGCTCTTCATAGTCACCATAAATCTTGTTTTCCTCCTCAAAACTTCAGATGTTTCTAACTTCTTATCTATCAGCCTCTAAAGTGCTTCCAGACTCCCACAAATGTTTCAGCAGACTCTGCAGGCTTGCCTGCCACTCTGCTAAATGTCAGGCCATATATCTCTTTTGGGGCAGCTCCCCTCTGAAGAAGCCATACCATACAAAAACCATGTAAGTATGAAGGACCCAGAGGCACCCTAGTCTTGGCTGTATTTAAAGTCTGAACCCGTGCTGTTATCCTAACTTGCCTAGCATACAAACTGATTGGACAACAATGTGCTTAAGACCACCAGGCTAATGCAAGAGACAAGCTTTGGCAATTCTTCTGTGTGTCTGCAATCCCAAGGTCAGGCAAGGCTATGGCCCATGTCCTCCAGCAACTATTCTATAACGCTTTGCAATGGCATCACTGGTCTCAGTGTGGCTATGCGAAACCCAGATCATGGACCATATCATGCTTTATAGAAAACTTTGCAGAGATGTCACCACGTAGGCATTGGTAAGTTTCCAGCCTTAAACCTGGTTGTCTTAAAATAGGAAGGTGGGGATTGGGGAAGGGCAGCATGGACATTGGAGAGAGAGGTGGTGAGGAAGAAAAAGGAGTTTGCAAAGACATGCTTCATCACAGCTGAAGCACTTGAGAATTGGAATAAAAATCAAGTATTTTGCTCTTGAGCCATCTATTCTCTTTACAAATCACAGCTGACAGAACAGGTCTATTGAACAGACATTTTTCTGTTCAAATCTGACTTTACCACTTGGTTGAATCCCTTGGAAGTGTTCTCAAGGAGCAAAACCAGGACTTCTTCCCAGCTCTACTATGAACTGTCAGGAATTGTGACACTTGTAGGAAAAGCATGGGGCAAAGTCAGAAGGAAAGGAAAGGGAATTTCTAATGCTTACATAGCTGTTAGAACTGCTTCTGTAATACAAAATGCTAACAGCAGTGCAGCTCAGCAAAGCCATTCTTTTGTTCAAAAGTAATCTTTAAAAGAAAGCCACATAATAAAGGATATCCTGGTGCTGAAAAACAAGCAGCGAAACATAGAAGGACAGTGTGGTATGGAATAAGAAATCTCGTATGACACACTGGCTCCTCATGTGAAAAATGGTCTAAGATGCCATTTATTATTTCGGTCTGCAGTTCTTAAAGAATACAAAGTGAATATACAAAAGGCTTCTCTCCTTCGATAGCATTATCCTTTCAAGTGTGGCAGTATGTTTGATTAATGTCTAGCAACTAAGGAATAAGGTGTCGCATTTGTGTCGCATGAAATGTGAAATGACACAGGACTCATTGTCATGTTTCCTGATGGTGCTTTCATGTTCAATTTTGTTGGGTTTTAAGCTGTTTGTTTTCCTCCTGCTGTTTGCATGGGCTCATGTGAATAGTTCAGGATTTGGGTCATGTCGCTTTAGTCAAATGTGGCAGAGTTGATAGTATTTTGTACCTTCTTCTATAAATAGGTGCTGAGAATATCTTGCCTCATGGCTGTATTTGACTCTAGATGCAGCATTCACAGATGAAACTCCCTTGGTGAAACAGAGCTGAATGCTTACAGATGTGTTTGACATAGCTAGATTTTCTTCTGAGAACCCTTTCCAAATCATGTTTCTCTTACTAAAATGAGACAGAGTTCATAAAATGGGAATCTGTGTTTGATGGGAAACATGCTGCTAAGAAATAGTATATTCATGTTGTGAAACATAGGATATAAAAATGTGAAGAACAGTTGTATGATGTCATTGCAGGCTGTATTTCTCTAATTTTGTGGAGGAAAACGAATCAGCTGTTTATTCAGCTTTACCCATATCTAGGACACTCGGTCTTGGCTGAATGCTTCATAGGTGCACGAATACCTGACTCTT